>JASSUY010003745.1:25485-49985 GCA_032466535.1 Forpus xanthops | reverse complement strand
CCCTGTTTCAGTCTGAACCCATCACCCCATGTCCTATCACTGCAGTCCCTGATGAAGAGTCCCTCTCCAGCATCCTTGGGAGCCCCCTTCAGATATCAGAAGAATGCTTCCAAGAAATGGGCAGTTCAGAAAGGGATGGATTCCCACTGCAGGGAAGCAGTGAACATTTTATCCAAAGGAGTATCCAAATGACATGGTTCAACTTTTGGCCCCACCTTTGCTCTCCTCTTCTGGCTCAGAACCTCAGTGGAATTTCACACACATTTATGATTGCCTAAAAAGTGATCAGCAAATCCCCTGTGCTCCAGTCTGCAGCTCCCTGTGTTCTGCTTCCCACCTGGAAAACCAGGAAACAACCACTGACATTAAAATAACACATGGCCCTTTGCCATCTCCCAGCTCCCAGTGCAGCATCCTGCTGAAGGGCTGGATAGTTACTGGGGATATTTACCTCATCCCAATGGATTGGGAACATCTGGGAGTTCACTGCAGGAATCAGGGATCACCTCCAGGGACAAATCCTGTCCCAACACTGGTTTTATTTCATTCTTATTCCCAGCGTGTAGAACAGCACGTCCCTGGGAAGTTGCTGTGGGCCTGAGCGTCTCTTCCTGCTCCAGCATCACTTCAGTGTTTTGCAGCCTTTCCCATAGGAATGGCTTGGAGCAATTACTGCCACTGTGTCCACAGAGCTGTGGTGCTCCTGGGTCCTCAGCTGCATGTCACTTGCTGGCTATCTTGTCTGCCCCAAGCACAGTGAACCTTCATGCCCCCAGGGTTCTGCTTCCCTTGAGGGATGCACTCAGCTGCTGAAATTCTGGTATCCTCTTCCTCGAGATTAAAGTGATTTTCACCAGGATCAGGGTTTTCCAGCTTTGCAAGAGCAGTTTTAGATCCATCAAATGCCCTTTGCTCTTTCATCTCCCCCTGCACCAGCCTGCGGATATGAGCACGAGCTCATGGTCCTGTTACTCCTCCTGGTGCAGCCAACCTTCATCATCCTCCAATGGAAAAGGGGCTTTACTGCTGCCCACAGCCCTTGCCCCACACCCTGGTGTGATGTCCCAGACACTGAGCTGTCATCCAGGGAGCAGGGACCAGCCGCCCCCAGCAGCTCCCACTCATGCCACAGCTTAGATCTGCAGCTCCATTGCCACAGTGGCTTTGAGGCCACCCTTGGACAAGAACCAGGTCCATGGTACCTCTATGGAGCCTGACCCTATAATCCTTCTGTTAAAGAAGGATTTCTTTATGCCCCATCCCTGGCAGTGCTCAAGGCCATGTTGGATGGGGCTTGGAACAATCTGCTCTAGTGGAAGGTGTGCCTGCCGATGGCAAGGGTTGGAACTGGATGAGCTTAAGGTCCTTTCTAACCCAAGCCATTCTGTGATTCCATTATTCTAAGGCAATTTCTGGTTTGGAAATAGTTTTTCCACCTCTGGAGGCTCTTTGTGTGTGTTTTCCTCCCTAGAATTAGCATAAATGAAGAGTTTGGGACACAAAACAATTTTTACAGCGTGAATATTTGAAGGATTGTTGCTCTTAAGCCAAACATTTCATTCAGGTTTAACCTTTTAAAGCCTTTTCCCGACCAACTTGACATTTGAAACAAAAAGACTTGTTTTTTCCAATGGGATGCTTTGAAACCTTCCAGTCTCTTTCTTCACCTATATTCCAAGCCAAGATAAACCAAATATGTTTCCCACAACAGCAACAAATAGCATCCAGACCATGAGTCATCATCTTTCTGTGAAATAAAGGAAACATTTCTCTATCTCCCTGCTCAGGAATGGCTCTGATCGCTGCATCAACCAAAGTAGTTGTGGAGGGTCCTGGCCAGGTACGGGAGGAGGTGCAGGTTCAGGTCATCCGGGCAGGGTTTACTCCTTCCCCTGAGGCTGGTGGATCTCCAACGTTCTAAGCATCACGGGCTTTGTCTGGTTGGCTTGTTCCACCTATCCCCGGAGATTTTGGAGCCTGTAAAGGGGAAGGAGATCATGTAGATGAGCTAAGCACTGATGTGCAGATCAGCTGGGGATGGTTTCCCAGCTCCTGGTTGCTCTCCCCACTTCTGGAAATGAAGAGAGAGGGAAATGTTCACGCACAGAGGGGATTTACCAGCCTGTATGGACTGGAGCACCCTGAGGGAGGACACCACCCCCTTTCAGCCCAGGGACCACACTGAGTGCAGTAGAGCCCACAGGCAGCTTAGATACTTCACTATTGGAATCACTGACCAGGCTCAAATTGTCCCTAAAAACCCAGGGCGGATGGGGGGAACCTGCTGGGCACTGGGGCATCAGCCATGGGTCTTCACTGCACAATAGGTGGGAGCAGGATGGAGCACATGGGGTGCTGGCTGGTGTTGCTGAGGGTGGATGAGGTGGCTTGAGAGAAACAGAGAGAGATGAGGGGTGACAGAGAGAAAATGGGCAGGTGAAGCCCTTGGCTGATCAATACTCTGCAGAAGGCAGTGGGAAGGCTGGTGGGTTCGTGCTGTACTGAGTGGTTTATAGATTTCCTCTAAATAGGAAGATGCAGCTACTGTTGTTCCACATTAGGAAAGGTACAAACCTGGCCTAGGGGAACAGGAAGCATAGGCAGGGACTGCTGGTTTGGCCCCCTCCTCCTTTCTCCCCCAGCAAGCACATTTAGCACCAGGCAAGGGGTGAATAGGAGGAGACCCCAAGAAATGATCCTTCCCACCCAGAATAAAACACCCTATAGCCACTGATGGTGGTTTGTTGCAGGGGATAGGGTTTTAAAGTACTCAAAAGACACCAAGCACGCTTTCTGGGAGATTTTGTGCTATAGGCACTTGCCCGAGGCATTGCAGGACAAAGAAAAGAGGCAGAACAGCCCTCCCTGCAGTGCATGAGGCTAGGGTGGCTTGTAGCCATCATCCTGCCTTAATGTACCCTCCACCTTGACCAGGTCTCAGCAGTGAGGACCCCAGATTGGGCACATCCACCTCAGTATTGCATCCTCTTCATCCCACTCCAAGGGTCTGGAGTGGGACCCCACAGTTAAGTGGGTGAGTAAGGGTAAAACCAGCCCTATGTCTAAGCAACATGGGGGAAGAAAGGGTGAAGAAGAGATTTTTCTGATGCTTAAACCACTCCCATCTCATCCCAAGAGGAATTGTTCTCTGGTACCATCTAGAAGAGTTTGGAGAAGTTTCCATTTAAGCCAACAAAGGGTCGGGATGAGAGGCTGGAGTCAGAGGGAAGTGACTAATAAATCACTCATCATTTATTTATAAGGATGGCAGATATGAGTGTGAGCTGAGCCGCTGAAGACAGCAGCCAGCTACAGTCATTGCAGGGGGATTTGGGAGGAAAAATGGACAACCAAGGCAATAGATTCAGAGAAAGGTCATATCTGCAGGGTCAGATCAATAGGAAAAAGAAGCATAAGGCACTTCTTGTCTCCCTCAAGGCTACTGAAAATCTCCCCATTGCTCCCAATGCCTTTATGAACTAAGCAGGGAGTCACTAACAAGGAGTGGCTTTGCTCCATCCCCAGGACATGCTGAGGTAGTTCTTCGCTCCCGAGACACTTGGGATCAGTCTGATCTCCCTGCAGATGCCTCATCAAGTCCTTCACAGTGTCTTTTGCTCCTCTGTTGGGCAAGGAAATCCTCTTGTAGACTGATTGGGTGGAGAGGACACTTCTGTTTGGTTTGGGAATGTGTAGCTAGGAGGCAGTTCCCATGGGCATAGCCTTCAACTGGTATTAAGACAGCAAAGAACAGAGGGTACCCTGAGAAACAACATCTTGTAGATCTTACTTACGATTCTGCATGTAAACACACGCCAAATATTCGGGCAGAGTCTGGCCTGTCCCATGGGATCCGAACAGATGAGCCTCCCCATTCCCATGGGACTTGGGTACCTACAACCCTCACCATCACCCTCCTGCAGCAAAATTCCACCCCTGCTAAAGCCAGGGAAGCAGGACCATGATCTCCAAGCATTTTAAGGTCCATTAACTGCTAATGTATGGCCTGAGCCTCATCAGCCATGAAGTTGGAGTAAATCCAGGGATATGTGCAGGATCAGGGCACTTGAGCGGTGGCAGGAGGGTGCTGCAGCACTGGGAACCAAAGGGAGGCTAAGCTGCACGGCTGGGGATGAACCAGCTCTGTAGCATAGAAAATACAGTGCCATGAAGCCCTGTTAACCCTTGCATTCCCACGGGACCTTGGTGCTCCTCTGGGATCCTCTTGCAGCACCAGAAACCACTGCTATGAGCAGTGATGACTCGAGGGTACAAGATGATCTATATTTGATATGGGGAAAGATGGCACCTACTGGAACCTGGAGCCCCCTGATTAATCTCCCACATGTCTTCCTCTCTCCATACAGGCCTCCCCAGGAGAGCTTCAAGGGATCTTGTCAACAAGAGCACCGTCGTGGTCAGCAGAGACAGAGGCCTTCCTCCATGCCAGTCATCCAGCTTAATTTAGATATCTGCCTTCGGGCCAGAAGAATAATTGTCTTAAAAAGATGCTTTGCTTTGTGTTCATGGTGAAAGGAGTCAGGAAAACAAGCTCTGATGGACCAGAGATGCCCACTGTTGGTGCAAGAGCCTAATGACGATGTTGCGGTCCTTTACTGCTCCCCAAGCCCCTTCCTTATGCGACTGCTGAGGCTCGTGATACCCACGACATCATACTGGCTGGCCATCCAACCTGTCTACACTTGGCAAGAGCTTGCCTTTGGAAACTACCCGGCCAAGACATGAGCAGGCAGTGTGCCACTGCAGCAGACGGTGGGAGCGTGGGCAGCCGGGAAAGCACATCCCAGCATGCCAAGAGCACACAGCCCAGAAAAGAGCATCCAGAGGGGTCTTCTCTCTTGTCCACAGCCATAAAAGGCACCAGCTGAGAGAGCAGAGGGGATATCCTTATGGATTCACTGTAAAAACAATGGATCGAGGCATGGAGCTGGTGGTGGGAAGCAGTTACAGTCATGTGAACTGCACATCTCAGAGCTGCTCTGTCTGGGCATGCATCAAAGCCATCCCATCCCACACAGCTCCTGACAGTTAGGTCTTAATAAGGGACTTTCAGGCAGCAGTGCCCTGGTAATCCACATGGCATCCTTTGCACTAACAGTGAGCATCTCTGGTGCATCTGAGCTTGTTTTCCTGGCTCCTTCCCCCAGGAATGCAGAGAAATGGGTTCTTTAAAGGCATGTCTCTTCTGGCCCCGCAGGCAAGAGGCTAAATTAAGCTGGATGAATCATGCAGAGGAGTTTCTCTCTGCTGACCGTAACAGGGCTCAAACACCCAGACCGAATGGAGAGGTTCTCTTGGGAATGCCTCTGTCAGCATGAGACTCCCCAGGGCAATGGGGACCCTGGCTCTAAGGCTCTTTGCTCCCAGAGAGCATCACCATAGTGGCATACCCCCAGCTCCTGGCCATAGGGCTTGGAGCAGGGTGAGAGGGTCATCTCTGCCCAGAGTGGGATGAGGACAGGGATCAATAGGACAGCCATCTTCCTGTGCATCAGCAGCCTCTTGGAATAGATTTAATACACTAAAACACATTCCCCCAATTTTCTATTTCTGGCAAATGAATGTCTAATCCTCGAGCCGCGATGCTGCAGCTTTGTGCTGAGCCGGCGCTTCTGCTGCTGCTGCTGCTGGGCAGGGAGAGGACGAGCTTGCAGGAGCCACAGAGCACAGCAGTGAAATGGAGCTGCCCCCAAGCCCCTGCAAGCGAGAAGCCACCTCAGCAAACCCTCTCCCTCTACAGAGCATCCCATTTATCCTGCACAGCACCAGAACAATGCCAGCGTTGTGGTCAAAGGTGCTTTTGCTTCTCTTTCTGGTTCTGACAAGGGCTGTTTTCTTCTAGTGACAACCCCCACCATGGTCAAGTACCACCATTCCACCTGGATACTCCTTGAGTTAAACCCATGAGCTGTTTTCCCATATAGCATCATCACTGAGGCTGAACTAGGGCATGGAGGATAAAGGATCCAAAACCAGTGCTCACTGGGATTTAATGGAGGTATTTACATGTCCATGCATAAAGGGAGTGTGCCTAGACCCGTGTCCCATGGTCATGGGCTGATGTGGGGTACACACATGCCAATCAATGCAGAGGAGATTCTCTACTGCTAAAGGAGGTGAATAACAGCAGCAACCAAAACCCCATGTTCCACATGTGGTGGGTGCTACGAACAATGGAGAGCCCCTGAGCTGAGGCTGAGCTTGCTGCACACCCCCCTCACATAACAGCACCCATGCGCTGCTTGATGTCAAACCCTGGCTCTTTCCAATGCAGACTGAATGCCAGCAGCACCCAGGGATATTTGTGTGGGTTTGGAGTGCTCCCAAGGGTCCCAAATCCAAGGCACAGTCACCCGCTGCCTTTGGGCTGGGCTTCTGCTCTGTTCAACACAGTGCTTTCACCAGACTGGTGAAGATGCAAATGCTCCATCCCCTGCAGTGTTCAAGGCCAGGTTGGACAGAGCCCTGGGTGACATGGTCTAGGGTGAGACATCCCTGCCCATGGCAGGGGGTTGGAACTGGGTGATCTTCAGGTCCTTTCCAGCCCAAGCAATTCCATAATTCTATGAGGCCAGCTTGTCCCCCTGCAAGGACCTCACACCCCTTCCCACCGCGGGAAAGCTGCTGCTCACATAAATGTTCAAATGGCCCAAAATACCATGATTTTGGCATCAGTCTGCTGCATCGATTTCAGGTGGAACAGGAATGTTGGGGGGGGGTGTAAGGGTGGAGGAGGTGTTCTCGTGTCTCTGCACTGCTTTGTCAGGACCACATCCTCAGGCTTTGCAGCACAGGGAGACTTCTAGAAGCTTAATAGTAAATAGAATGCCATTAGGGTGCCTGGGAGCTCAGCAAAGCTGGGCTCTTGCCCTGAAACCAGGACAACTGCAGTAAGAGCTTCTGCATGAGACCATGGCCTGTGTTCCCCCACTGAAATCACTGCAGACGGTGGAGCCATCTGAATCTCTTCTTTCCTAAAGCACTTTAGAGCTACTAATGAAAAGCACTGTGTAAGAGCCACATAATGTCATCATCAGAATAATAATAGTTACTATCAATACCTGCTTCTTGCCAGCCTTATCAGATGCCACAACCACTTCTTTGTGTGTGCCTGTCCTCATGAGATGATGCCTTGCTATGCCAAATGTTTTGCTGTGGGATTGTTTTTTTTCATCCTTAAGGATGAAAAAGGGCATTACAGTAACCCAAAACCTTTGAAAACATTTGTGAGTAAAGTGCTTTGGGCTGCCTGGATGGGAGATGTTATGCAAGTGCAGAGCGTTCTTCTGATTTGATGGAGGTCCTTCAGGGTTAAATTCTTCTTCTGCCTTTTAAAGAGTGGAAATAACCAGCATGAGAGTGCTCAAGAGCATGGATCAGACTAGTCTGGCTGTGGAAGATGTTGGAACCATCTGGACCCCTTATGGAGCTGCTGAGGGATGCCAACAGGCAAGGGAGCCTTCATCCCTCAGAGGTGCCAGTCTCTCCATTGAGCCCCAGGTGACCACAGCAGAGCAGATTGCTTGGTTTGAGAAAGCTGAAGCCGGAGGAACAGCTTCCAGCCCTGCTCTTTTCTGCTGGGTCTGCCATGGGGATAAACCACAAGGTTTGGAGCAAAGTCCTTTCACCCTGCAGTGCTGGCAGGGGGCAGGGAGCAGCCACAGCAAAATGGGAAGGCAATCACTGTGGTCCATCTTCCCTTTCCATCTTCCTCGCCTGATTTTGTGCTCTCCAGAATCCGTCTCAAATATCTCACCCAACATCAAGGACCTGGGACCAGCCTCCCTCACCTTCCCCTACAGCAGCTAGAGGGGGGTAATGTCTTTTCCAAATGGGATCTAGATGCCAATAGGTGTCTCCTTGGCGATGGGAGGATTCGCATCTAAAATCACCTGCCCAGAAACCAACAGCCACCTTTGTTTGCTCATAGCAATTCACCCATCCATTCCCCACAGCACCACTGTGGACCAGTGAGACCTTCACCATGGCCACATCATCCCCGAGCTCCTCTCCGGGGATGATGTGGGAGCTGAGTCGGTCCATCCAACAGATCCTTCTGTAAACCTAGACAATATGGGGTTGTATCTGCTGTTGCCTCCTTCTACAACTCAGCAATGTATTATCCCCAGAGCCAAAGCTGGTAAGCTGCAAGATAAAAATGCTATTTCTGCCCAGGATTTCTGCAGCTGCCTCTGAGCATTTGCAGCCACTTTCAAGTTATTAAGGCTCAACTCTGAAGAACTGTGTTCCTTCGGCAGAGATTTGCCTTTAATTAGCCAAGGAGAAAAGGACACTGGAAGACAAGCCCGCGCCTAGGCGGAAAGGCTGCGCTCTCCGCGCTGCGCCGTCGGCAGTATTTGGTAGGCAGGGAGCAGGTGCCTGGCAGAACAGATTTGTTCTGCTTCCCTTGCTCGCCCCCCACCTTCATCTCTTCCTTAGGAAAGCGTGTCCTTGGGGCCTGCTCCTGCCCGGTGCCTGTGGTCCAGAGGAGTGATGGCAATAGGGAGGTGGAGCAGGATGACCTTGGCATCTCTGTCTCCCCAAACCCCAGCGCTGCTCTTGGCAGGAGCTGATTTTGGCTGCATTAAAGCAGCAGCAAAAGCAACTCCCCGGGTTTGCAGCACCTCTGGGGTTTCTCCGCATAGCGCTCTGTTCCCTTGGGTCCCTGTGAGAGCAGGAAGCCACACTTCAAACCAACAACTTCCCAAAAACTTGCCTGTACCATCATGGAATTCTGGCTGGGATCAATGCTCCCATCTCCTCTGCTTACCCAGGGCAGTGAGCAAGCTTTGCCCCAGTGACAGCCACATAGAGCAGGAGGGGGCAAACCCCCTTGCTGAGCCTTTGGGAAATCTCCCACACGCCTTGGATCCAGCTACTCCCACCATTTGTTAGGATAAAAACCTGAGGCAGTCTCACTGTGGATCTTCTGGCATATTCCCAGACAGGACAACTGCGATGTCCAAGCAGGATCTTGCCTTCCCCATAAAATCAGGGTTAACATTGGAGCAAGGGGCCTAAATATTAAGGTAGCTCTAAATATTTGGATAGAGTTGGCTTTAATCCTTGGATCACACCTCATTATCTCAGTTGCTTCATGCTTCATGAGTCTCTGTCCTGCACCTCTAAAAGCACAGATTTATGTTCCTTTAATACTCCCAGACATTGCTCTCATTTGCCCAAAGCTCCCTTCACCTGCCCCCTACACTCTGCCAGGCTGCAGAGGAGAGCACTGCTCCCAGGAACAGGGTTTTCAACACCCAGCACAAATGCAAAGGAGGGAGAAGAAGGAGGAAAGAGAAAGTGGGAAGCAGAAAGAGGGACCTGGCCTGGTTTACAGTGCTGTGGGATAAATGTGCAGCTCAGCAAGAGCTATGCAAGTGTCAAATCTTTGCCTAGAGGTTACCTAAAGATAGGCTGTGGGGGCTCCACTTCACACCCACCTCACAAGTTTTATGCACCCAACTGCTTGGTTAAGGCTACTCCAGATCGAGGGTGCTGCAGCAGCCATGGCTCGACTGCATCCACACAGCATCACCAGGGCAGCAGCAGCATCTCAGGTGTGGGATCATTTTCCTTTCCCTGCTGTCAGCATCTTACTTAATGGCCTCTTTGCAGCTCTGATTTGGGATGTGCTTTCAAGATCCACTTTGCCAAATGGAAGCGGACTCACTGACAGTCAAGAAGACTAAAAATTCCCATTTGTCCGCGGAGCACACGCAATGGGCTGTAATGGGGTCTGAGCATCCTGAACTTCCCAGGACAATTAATAGAGGTAGTGCTTTCTTGGCACTTGTATCCCTTCCTTCCTTGATGTAAATGAGCTGGAATTTGAGGGCTTTGAGCCCTTCAGCAGGGAGAGGAGCTTTTGCAAAGCTGAGTGGCGTGGTGCTCCTCGTGACAACATCGCTGTGCCACCTTGGAGGTCTCTTTAATTTATGAGCTCTGGAGCAAATCCATGTGGGTTTTCATGGGGTTTTGCCTGGCAGAGGCAACACTCAGCAAAGAAAGTGAAGGAAAGTAGGTCATTTAGCAGAGGCGTAACCAGCCAAGGCTGCGCTCAGCAGGGACCAGCCACTCGCCGCAGTTGGGATCACAGGCTGGGAGCTGCCGATGGTGGGGCTGGAAAGGCTGCTCGAGCGCAGGGAGGTCTCTGTGTTGGATGGTGTCATCCTTCCATCCCTCTCCTTGTCTCTTTGAATGGTGTAAAAGCAGAACCAGTTTGGCTGGCAGGAGGATGCAGCACCCCTGATGGCATCTCCCGCATCCTCCAAGCACGGCCGGATGGTGCAGCATGCTGATAGACTGGCAAATTAAAATCATTACTGTAGCTGCCTCACAGTCTCCTCCTGCCAGCTCTTGAGAGAGCCTGTGCAGAGCAGGAGAGTCTGCAAACTCCTTGTACCACTCTGTGTTTAGATATTTAAGAGGCCACAAGCCTACAGGATACAGATAAGGGAAAGGTCTGGCATCTGCTGAAGCTGGATGGAGCTTCTCCTGAGCTTGGAAATGGGGCTGAGGAACACAAAATGGCCTAGTTTGGGGATCGTTTCCACTCAGCATTATAGCAAACACTGTGACATTTTGCTCAGGATGCATTGCTCATAAACGCTTATGTTACTTTTTGTGCACTCCAGTGGCTTTCTGTACTTAAATGTTCAGAATTGGCTGCTTTTAAGTACCTCTTCTCCTCCTGACAACATTCATCCACGGGTTCAGCCACTTATTTATACATTTTTGCTGTCCCAGTATTTAGCTAAGCTTTACAGTTTGCTGCGGCCTCTGGAGACAGCTTAGCAGGATGCGTTACAGATAGGGAAACAGAGTCACTGAAAGGGAAATTACATCCCCTGGCCTTAGAAACACTCAAACCCAAAGACTCAAGCTCTGAGCCCACACCATTGTCTCCTCCATTCACAATAAGAGGGAATTCGGGGGTGATTGAGATGGAGCTTTATCACTGCTGTGCTAACCCTTGGGTTACAAGGTAGTGCCACTTCCCAGAGCCAAGCAGGACCAACCCATGCCATAGGAGAAGGAGCTCTTCTGATGTCTCACTCTCCATCCCATGAGCACAGAGCTACCCCAGCAAGAAGGGAAATGCAGAGCAGTGGTTTTGGTTGTGAGACCCACCAAGCAAATGGGAAAACACCAAAACACAAGTACCGAGTGCCCCCAACACCTTCCCTGCCCTAGGAAGCCTCAAGACACTTGTAGGAATGGAGAAGACAAAACGCCAAGAGAAAATACTGCTATGATTCTTCCAAGGGATGAAGCAATCAAACCATTCCTTTGCATTTCTCAAACCATCCCAGGGAATCCATCCCCATTCCCTGCCCCATTCTCCATCCCCCTAGAGACATCTCTGGGGACACAAGATTTGTAACACCACAGATCCTTGCTTGTTTGCTTCTCCCGCTTCCAAGAGGAATCATCAGCTTCAAAATCAGACCCTTTGGGTACCTGCAGGATTATTCCCCAGAACTTCGTGTTCCCTCTTACCTGCATGGACATAGAATCCAAGACTGGTTTGTATTGAAGGGAACTTAAAGCTCAACCAGTTCCAACACCTTGCCACGGGCAGGGACACCTTCCACTAGAGCAGCGTGCTCCAAGCCCCATCCAACCTGACCTTGAGCGCTGCCAGGGATGGGGCAGCTGCAGCCCATCTGGCATGGTCAATATCTAAGTTGATGGACTGCAGAATGATGGGGAAACATGGGCTTGACCCTGGCTCCAGACTCTTCCTCTCCACCTGCATCACTGCTGGATCCCATAAACTCCATACACTGATTCCATCCTTGCTGGTGCCCATCACCAAAACTCATCAGCTCCTCATGGTAGTTTCCCCTTCCAGCATTCCCTGTGGATGGGCTGATGATGGAGCACCAACTGATTTTTCCACTCTTCAGGCTGTTTCTTTTGTGACAGAAGGTTGATATGTACAGAAAAAAAAAACACCCAGACTACCAAAAATCTGTCTGTTTATCTTTTCCTTCTCATCCTCCTCCCCATAATCGATACCCAAATCACTCCTCAATAATATACATATTTATTTCCTCTTAATTAGTGCCGATATTTACAAAAATTGTGATACTCTGTGAAGAATAAATTATATACACTCATGAGAAACCAGACAGCAAATGCTCAGTTGGGCTATGTATGTACACAGATCTGTATACCTATATACAATGGTCAGCCTTATTGACTTGGGTGCCTTTCACCCTGTTATCCACCCGACCCCCAGACACCCCCATGTCGTCAATAAGAGCAGTAACGTCTATACACACTGTGCAATTCAGATACAGCTGGTGTCTAAAGTTTTTGTCTAGCAAACGCATGGTTAAATGACTTGAAATTCCCATGAGTCCTTCTTTAACAGTTTATAGGCCTCTCTCCATTCCTGGTCCCATTTCTCTCGTAACCATGGAAACAAAAGGTTCAGCTCCAGCATCCTTAGGATGAGTCCTTCTTGGATTTCCTCTTGCTATCGATTCACTCAAATTAGGCACTGCATACAGGGTTGATCCAATACCCATTTTTATCCCTTGTGCTTCAGTGGATGACATTGGAGGATAAGAGTGAAGTCTTGAGCAAAGAGGGAACAAGTGCAAAAGGGTAATTTACAGTCTTAGAGGCAGCAGAAGATTGAAAATAAAAGTCAAAATCAAAGAAACAAACCTCAAAAGACCAATCCCAACCTCAGGACAACCAGGCAGGGCTGGGGAGGAGATGGAGTCCCAGTGAGGGTCCATGTGTATGGACCTTGTGTGGTTACATGATATCCAGCAGCTCCTGCAAACCAAACCATCCCTCTCCTGAATTAAAAAAACATGGATAAGGGATTTATCTCTCATAACACACAACTGGGCTGGGGGATCTTGTCCCCAGGTGAAAATCAACGCTGTGCTCTCAGAGATGATCTACAGTGCTGGAGAATGGTTCCTCTCCCCTGTGATGGGGTGCAGCAGGGTCAGAGCACCCATTTCAGAGAAGGGAGGATGAAATTTGGGTGACCAAATGCAGTAACCTGATGGAGAGACCAAGGCTGGGGAAGGGCAGTGCGTTGGCCAGGGGAGAACAGTGGCTGGCACATGGAGGTGACCATTGTCCCCACTCAGGGCCCCTTTGCAGGGGACAGCAGCTGGTTGGGACCAAGGGATGAGCTCAATGTGAAGGAGGTCAAATGCTGCCAGGGATACAGGGACGGACCCATAGCCTTATTTTGGGTGCAAAACAAAATAGATCGGGTCTGACTTCTTTTTTCCTCACCCCTCAGCCCCTTTCACCCTAGCAGCATACCACTTAGCTCCCAGTGACTGAAGAAATCCCTGGAACTCCCCCATGGATGCAGGTCTTTTAAGCCCACCCCAGTTTCAACAGGGAGTTGCCACCACCCTGGGACCAAAAGCCAGCATGGTTCAAGGGACTTAAAATATGAACACTACAGAAATAAACCCTGAAAAAAACCACCTAGGGTTGAAGCTCATCACTTCAGCTAAATCCCTTTAACTTCTGCTTGGCTTTCCCTGCACATCACAGAAACAGTTGTGACAGGCCCAAGGTGGGGATTCGGGATCAAGAGCAGAGATGCTGCAGAGCTGATGGTCTGCAGAGGGATGCACGGAGTCGATGCCACCAGTTCTCAGGATGCTTCACTTCCAAGGCCAGATCCAGATCTCCTTTGCTTTGGCCTGTCCTTAGGTATATTGCCAGCTCTGGTAATGACCTTGGTAGCAATTTCAAGGGCTGATCCAGCAATTATCTGATAACAAAGCAAGGCCCTTCCTGAAATACCTCCTCCTCCTCCTCTCTCTTTTGCTCTCCTGTGTATTTATGCACAAATATGCCCATATTTATACACCCACGTGCTACACTCTCATAACAACAATCTAGAGATCCTTTGCTTCCTATAGCTCAGTGTTCAGATCTGCAGGACTTTGACAGAACATCACTGCAGAGATTAGGCTTCCCAATAATAAAACACATTGGCCCCTATAGGCAATTTGTCCGTAATCACTTGGTGGTGTCCAGCTGGCAGATGAGCCTCACCCCACTGCCCTTAGCAGACATTTGGAACATATTAAAGGGCTGATGTTTTGCTTGCAAGCTTGGGCACATGCTTAGGTGATAGAAGACAATCTGCACTATAATCACCATTTCCCATCTCTCCAAAACCATGCCTCAAAGGATAAAGCTAAAATACAGGATCTCCTCCTCTGGGTGCTGACCCAGGAGCACCTCCACAGACCAGAGGGATTCTCTCCTCCATCTCACCCCTGGAGAGAGGCAAATATCTCCGTGAGCGGAGGAAAGGAACCAGACACCTACGTTAAGTGGCCTGATGCAATCTAACACAGATGGTGGGACCCTCGCCTTCCCCAGTCCTTAATTTAGCATCCTCAAGCTGAGCTGCTCTGCAGCTCATTTTTGCACCCTTTCAGAGTCAAGGGGAGCTTTGGATGCTCAGCATCTCTGCAGAAACAGGCCCAGGGTCTCCCTAGCCAAATTCCTCAAGAGAAAATAAATAAAAGAGAAAAAGAAAACTCACAGTCCCCTGAAAAACTAGCTCAAAATCATATCAGTGAGTCAGAAGCAAAGCTAGAAATAGCACTAGAGCTCCGACCTGCAGGCACAAATCCCATTAAATGCTATAGGGGAGCCATTTGTCTGTGCAGGGGAGAGACTGGACCCTTCTGCTTTATGCAGCCTCACAGACTGCCTCCAGACACAGCCTCCATGGACCTTCCTTGCCCCAAACCAAACATCCGAGCCCTTGTCTGAGGGTTTTCCTGTTCCCAAGGACAGACCAGCAATGTTCTCCCACCAGGGCTCATTTTCCCAATGAACATGTGCCTGAGCCCATGGAAAAGGTGCAGGATCCATCCTAAGGAAGGGACTGGCCATGCTCCTGTTCCAGGAGGAACATGGCTTCTCGCGCCTTGGGCCCATTCATCCTTGCAATGCGGCTCTGGGGATTCCCAAAGCAGCCAGGACCTCCCAGCTTGGTGAGTGGGTTTGGTGCACCCCATCTTGCTCACACACGCACTTCCCTTCCTGTCCAGCCTGGGAAAGTGCACATGGACACCATACCCAAAACAGCACCTCCTCAAAACCCCACAATCTTCTTCCTTACTGAACCACAACAGCTTCCCCCAAATCACCCAAAGCCTAAGTCATGAAACAACAAGTGCAAAGTCCCACTGAGTGTCAGCAGCCTCCCAGAAATGCTGCAGAAACCTGCCCTTAGCCTTGGTGCTTTTCGACACCACAGGGATGGGATCACACAGTGCTAGGGCCATCCATGAGTGGGAAGGCAGAATCCTGGTGCATCAGGCAGCTTCTCCATGCAAAATCATATCCCTATGGTCCCACCACAAGCTGAATCAATGGAAGCTGGCCAGCTGCCCTGGGAATTGTGCCTAAGGCAGCGACTCATGCCAGCCCCATCCCATCTGATGAGCTTCAGAAGCAGAAATTTATTGCTTTCGGTTGCATTGCTTCTTTTTGTGTTTTAAGACGTTAACAGGTTTCAGGGACTCCCATTTCAGAGGTGCAGCAGTGAAGAGAAAGGAGAGGGATGTTAATGTAACGAGATGTAATTAAAGATATGCTGAGGGTGCCATGCTGCGTGGTGCTGAGCACCTTTGAGACCCCATACACTGATGCTGCTGGTCCTCTGCACCAAGGAGAAGCCAGGACTCTTGTGCACTAAGTGGACACTTGGTATTAATTATAGCCTGGTGTGAATCAATCGATCAGTCAATAAAAATGAGGAGTGATTCCACCTGCCCAAGTGGAGCCACATCAGCACAAGGGATGGATCCAGCCCCAGAGCAACATTTGGAGCCATTGCTGTAGAATATGCTAGCACCGTTTGGTTTATTGTTATTAGTATGGGTTTCCTCTCTGAGCTCAGGATGGGGCTGATTGATCTCCCTCTGCATGCTTTTCCTGTGCCCATACTTCACAGCAGTACAGCACTGACCATGCCCCAGTTCAGCTCAAATTCACCCCAACTCAACCGGCTGCTAAACCCCATCCCATGCCCCTTGGGAGAGGCTTTGCTTGACCATGACCTTGGATGAGGTTTGCATCCCTCTCCCCTGCCCTGGCAGAAGAACGGGGTATACCTCTCTGGGGACTGTCAGCAGTGGGGGAAACACAGGGGCAGGCAGAGAGGGATGGGGAAAGGAGATGAGATATTCCTTGACTGATAGCTTCCACCTATCCCCGGGGAACACCAGGATGAAGAAGAAGCAGAGACAACCTCAGGGTCTCTGCACCCTGCCTCACCCCTCCTAAAAACCCTGGAAGAAGGCAAAGCAGAGGCTCAGAGGTGCCATCTCAGATCCATCCCACCCTTAGCATGTGCCCTCTCCACCATGAAGGAATAAAACACTGCCCCTGAGGTTCTACATGATTGCAAAGGAATTTTCCAGCCCAAAACACACCCTGCCCTGGTGATCCCATGGGTGCTATGGGCAGGTCATCCTGCTCCCAGCCCACGTCCCACCATCCCAGTACTCCTGAGCTGGGAAGGTCCCAGTGCCCCAAGCACTCACATTTGCTGAGGATTTGGCCCTATAGTCACTCTCTAAATATCTATACACACACACAGACTAATTATATGGGGAAAGGCTGAAAACTGCTGACCAAAGAAGTTAGGAAAGCCAGTACCTGCTTTTCCACCTGCTCTCGTGCCCTCTCTGACCCACTATGGGTTTCTGCTCATGACACCAAGATTAATGGCTAATTATGCGCCCTATAATGAGTGCAGGTGCTTAACTTTCAGCTCACCTTCCCTCTCTTGCATTAGTTGGCTCTTGTGTCTGGCTGCTCAGATACTCAAGCTTTGCTTGTTATCTATCAAACTGTTGTCAGCTCATGCCTTCCCCATCCAGGTTTTAAATCTAATGGAGAGCTTTTTAACTCCCAAGAATCTCCTTCGAGCCACCGGAGAATCTATAAACACTATAAACATGAATACTCTATAGTCTACTAAGAAAATAGTTATTTGTGTGTGTATTAAATATTCAGATTCATGCAACAAATATCCATGCAGCTGTACTGTATTACTGGTTAGATTTCACTGCAGTATAAATATGTTATAGGCCACAGCATAGTTGCTCCTGTTGTTATATATATAGATATCAAAAAAAAAGATGCTTTTTCCAACTCATTTTCAATGTGTCAGTGGAGGTGTCTTTGGTGATCCTGGAAATATTGGTGATGGAAGTGGTATCTAAAGAGACTAATTCAATCCAAGCGCTTGATTTATTTACTCATCCCTCCCGATGCCTGGCATAGAAAATGTGAGACTTAATAAATAATGTGCCTTCATACTAATTATCCCTCCCCTGGGCCTCACACTGACATACTGCAGTGGCTCCAACTATTGCAGCATGCAGCATTCTCAGTTATGAAACACGAGCCTGGGTGATGAGTTCGCACTTGGCATTCCCGGGGCGGAAACCTGAGCCTTCCAGCAATTCGGACACACGACTGCATCTTCTCTTCATTAAGCTCTGCCTGACCTTTCCCAGCCATTCCCCATGCCTGGAAGCTGGCTCTTACCCAGCTGCATGGGACAGGGAGTGGCGTTCATGGTACCCTGGGATGGTCTGGAGCTTCCCCCCACATGCCCATCCCATTGCTCAACCACTCCATATCTTTGGAAACCCACCTGGGATGGGAGAAGAGAAACAAAATGGTTTGTTGTTGGGGTTGTTTTTTTGCACGAACGCTTATTGGGTGTGGAAATCAAAGGTTAAAAGTCACTTACACAGCTATTGCTTCCCATGCAGAACCAAATATACACCGTAGAAAATACTGTAGTAACTACAATGCAGAGCAGCACTCAATATCTGCAATTGTTCCATTTCAGCTTTAAATAGGTTACTAGATTTTAGCCACTAGACATCGGTTAGCATTTTGGTGATATTCACATAGTTTGTGTTAGCTAGGGTGCAATTGGCTGTCTTCAAGTTCTCCTCCCTAAAATCCTCATTGCTATTGTTTACGCCTTCCTGAATCTCCATATAATCAGACTTACTAATAGTAGAGGCACTTCTGCTTTTCTTTAGGTCAGGGGAAGAGGGGATCTTTGGGCAGCTGGTTACTTGCAAATATTGAGCCTGCTCCTCTCCCTCCGTCTCTCGGTGGTAGAAGTAATTGAAGTTAGACACTATGACGGGCACTGGTAAGGCAATCGTTAATACACCAGCGATGGCACACAAGGAACCCACTATTTTCCCCCCAATGGTTGTGGGGACCATGTCTCCGTAGCCAACAGTCGTCATGGAAACCACAGCCCACCAGAAGGCATCGGGGATGCTCGGGAACTGGGACTCGCTCTCGTCGGCCTCGGCAAAGTAGACAGCGCTGGAGAAGAGGATGACACCAATGAAGAGGAAAAATATCAAGAGGCCCAGCTCCCGCATGCTGGCCTTGAGAGTCTGCCCCAGGATCTGCAGCCCCTTGGAGTGCCTGGAGAGTTTGAAGATCCTGAAGACCCGCACCAAGCGGATGACTCTGAGGATGGCCAAGGACATGGCCTGCTGGCCTTGCTGACCATCCTCCGGCTTCTCTGCCATTTCTGTCCCCAAGGTGATGAAATAGGGAATGATGGCTACGATGTCTATAATGTTCATGATGTTGGTAAAAAACCCAGCCTTGCTGGGGCAGGCGAAAAACCTCACCAAGAACTCAAAGGAGAACCAGATGATGCAAAGTGTCTCCACAATGAAGAAGGGGTCTGTGAAAGAGGTGGACTGCTGGTACCCCATGCTGCTGTTGGAGTAGGGGGTATGGCTCAGCCCGCTGCCGTGCATGTCTTCATTCTCATCCCGAAAAATGGGCAACGTTTCCAGGCAAAAGCTGACGATGGAGATTAAAATCACCATGACGGAAACAATAGCTATAATCCTGGCAGGGCCTGAGCTCTCAGGGTACTCAAAGAGCAGCCACACTTGTCTCTGAAACTCATTCTCAGGCAATGGTCTTTCCTCTTCTTTGATGTAACCTTCATCTTCCCGAAACATCTCCATTGCTTCTTCCCCCAGTTCATAGAAACGAATCTCTTCTGAGAAGATATCTAAGGGCACGTTAACCGGCCTTCGCAACCTCCCACCAGACTGGTAATAGTACAAGATGGCATCGAAGCTGGGTCTGTTCCGGTCAAAGAAATACTCATTCCGGAGCGGGTCGAAATATCTCATTCTCTTTTTAGGATCCCCTAGTAAGGTCTCTGGAAACTGGGCTAATGTCTTGAGTTGTGTCTCAAAGCGCAGCCCTGAGATATTAATGACCACCCTCTCGCAGCATTCATGGTCGGTCTCAGGGTTATACGTGTCCTGCGGGTGACCGGGAAGAGCTGCAGCTTCATCTGCAGGATCTCCAGTAGCAACTGTCATATTGGGGTTTAAAAGAAATCCTTATCCTAAACACTTCCCAGTGCCCGGTGGTGGGATCGGGTTCAGGGCAGGGCTACTATCCTGCGGAAGGACAGGTACGTAGGTTTGGAAGTGTCTCATGAAAAGGCAAAGGGATGAGAGAACAAAACAAGAGAGAAAATAAAAAAGAAAAGGAAAGAAAATTGCCCCTGCTGAGAAAGAGAGAGATGAGATAAAGTTGGGGGGAGGAGAGCAGCTCCCTTCAGTAGCACATCTATCCCCTTCCTTGCAGGGGGTGTAATTTGCTTTCTTTGGGACAGAGTTCAAAAACACCCATCTCAACCCATTAGGTGGAAGAGAGGAAACACCTGAGGAAGTGTCACCTATTCAAAACCAGTGCGGAAATCCGGCATTGGCAAAGCAGGACTATAAATTTGGCTAAAAATAAAAATTCCAATTAAAAAATAAAGAAAAGAGGGGGAAGGGAAGAGCAATGAAGGAAGAAAAATAATCCCATTCAGCCCTAAAGTGGTGAGGGGACCCCACAGGGTGCCGGGTAGAGGCAAACCAGGCTCAACTCATTGCTCATTCCCAAGCATGCAGCTAAGGGTTAACATTTAACCGTGCAATCTCAGGCAATCTCCCCCTCTAGGAAATCTTTAGCTCCGGGTTTAAGTTCGACACCTTCCCAATTCTCTTGCCATAAATCGAGGCGACATGCTGCCCTCCCTGCCTGCAGCCAACTGGGCAAGCTCTGTGGCTGCCCCGTGGACCACTGCAGGCCCCCTCCTCAACTGCAGGTGTCCCGGCTCCTGTCATCCTCTGCAAACCACCATGGCACACAGAAAACAAATCACATTACCTGGAGAAGCCAAATCTTAGTGTCTCTTTAGTAACACCGATTATCTGACCCTGGGGAAATCCTAGAGAGAAATACAGGCTTCCAAGATCCCCATAATTTCCTCTCTCTTCAAAGTTAAAAATAATGGTGAGTCATCGTAGAAAAAGGAGAAGGGACATAAAAGGGGTGAGATTCCCAGATGGTGGAAGTCAGGTCTTGTAATGGTTTGGACTGGAGAGAGAGAGAAAAGAGAGACAGAGAGACAGAGAGACAGAGTCTTCTCGGTAGCTGTTGCAGATCTGCACTTCAGGGCAGATGAGCGTCTGTCTGATGCCGCCGGTACGACGGTGAGAAGATGCTAAGCTCAGCAAACCCCGATGTCCCCAGTGTCCTCGGGAGGTGTGGCATCGCCTGGAAAAAACACCGAGAAGGTAACGAGCTGCTGGGGGCTTGAAAGGAGCATCTGCAAAGCCCTGGCTCCTCCAGGCATCCCGCTGCCTGGCCAACCCGCACTGCAACACGAGCGGAGGGCGAGAGCGCGCTAGCGGCGAGGCGGAAAAAAACCAAAGCCCTCTCTCCCTGCGCTCTCCCTCAGCGCCGCTGCGCGCAGCGGGGCCGGGCTGCCCCTGGAAGCCGATGCCAGGCAGAGGAGAGGGGGGGAAACGACGCAGCCCCCATCCCTACAAAGCCCCGGTGTGTTCCCACCATCACCAAGCGCCAGGAGTCGGTGGTACCCACGGGGCGCAGCACACACGCCATTGCGTCGCGTTCCGGGTGATTCAGGAGGCTCCGGCTTCATCCGCAGCACGGAACCCTCCACCGATCCCTGTGTGTCCCCATCAAAGCCACCTGCCCCCCGGCCCCCAGGTGCCTCCAATGTACCCTGAGCATCGTGGGCCTGAGCCTGGTACCCACACAACCTGCATCCCCATCCTCCCCAAAGCCAAACCCCCGACTGACCCACCCTGTGGGAATTCGACTCCAGGAATTTCTCATGGGGATGTTGAGGCTCCGGTCGCCGGTGGGTGCCAGGTCATCTCCATCCCTGCTCCTAAGGAGCACCCATTCCCACAGCCCTGCATTGCCATACACTGTGGAGACGCTCAACCCAGAGAGGCGCAATCAATCCCTCATTTTTCTCCTCGATTCTTTTTCTCCCTCCTAAAATAAAAATAAACCAAAAAATCCTCTAACCTCCCTTCTTCAGCTCCAACTCGACTTGTCTACTTTGAGCCAGGATTACGGAACCGGGTAGGGGAGGCAGGTGGAAAATAACCCCGCTGTCCCAACCTCCTCAGCAGAGATTTCAGCTGTCGCCAGGCCATTTATGCCTGTTGGTTTCTCTCTTCATCACCTGAGGTGCAGATATTGTCGCAGATCTCTCTTTTCTTGGAAATTTCCCTTTTCCGTGCAACCCTCCTCTCCCTTCTCCTTATGCACTAGAAAAAATAGTACAACCCTGACAAGGCTTGCAGCATCCAGCCACTTCGCTTAACCCTTTTCTGCCAGGCCCACAGCACAGGAGGTTGCATTTGTCCCAGTTTTTCTCCTTTTCCTGCATTTTCTCCCCACCACTTGCTCTCCAGCCTCTCGCTCAGGAGTGTGGCTGAATTTGACCTTCCCTGGCTCCTCGGAGCACAACACTAAAGCAGCACAAACCCCATCTTTCTGCTGCTTCATTTCTGGCAGCCACAAACCCCTATTTCATCCCAAATCAACCCAGCTTCAATTATTTTTTTTTGCTCAAAGCAGTTTTTCCTCCTGTCCATATACTCTCTTCTCCCCTTTCCCCCCTTCCGAAAACACCACAGCATTGTTTAACAGCACTGAGATTTACTTTTCTATGTAACATGTTGATTTTTATTTGCCATGAGGTACAGGCTCCTTCCTTCCCACTCCAAATCCAAGGGGGGGATGCTCAGTTCTTATGGGAGACAGTTATCACATATCTGAGTCGACATCACATATCTCAGCACTCAGTTTCCCTTACTTCTCATTACATGCTTTCTGACAAACACACACCCCTCTGCCCAAGCATCTTTGGGGTTAATTCGTGCAAATTTGGGATTTGGGGGCTGGAGGGCATGGAGGAAGTGAAGATTTGCCCAAAGACCCTCAGTTTACCCCCTGCCTGCACAGAGTTCTGCGGGCAGGAGCCATGCCTGTAATTGGGGGGGGGGATGAGATTTTGGGTGGCACCTCGAGGACAAGGTCATGACTAAAGCATAACCCCCTCCTTTTGCACAGGTCACGGCCAGGCTGTGTTTCAGCAGGGCAGGAAGGGGAAAGGATGAAAGGAGAGGGGGGAGAAGAGAAAAAGGCACCAACTTACAATTGGCTCTGCAGTCAGGCATGCGGCGAATGCACAAGCAGCCGCTCTGCTCTGCGCCGCTGCTGGCACCTCTCACCTACGGCCCCCAGACTCCAGGAGTCAACTCCCGAAGGCAGCAGAGCTTCTCCATGAATATTCATAAGATTAATATGAGCGTCTTCCCCCCCCCCTCCTCCCCTCACCACCCTCCTCCCAAGCAAGAGACCTAGATTTCAACCACTGGGAAATAATCATATCCCTGGATACGTGATGCTGCTTTGCTGATCCATACCATATTCTTGGTAATAGCCTGGATCTGCTTGGGGAGATCTGGGGGATGGAGAATCACCAGCTCCATGCAGCTTTGGGGAGGGAGATGGGGCAGGATTGGACTCACAGGGACCACACTGCTCTGCTCTTGGCTGGGGTGCGGATGTAAAAAGCAATATTTTTCTATCATTTTCATTTACCAACCTCCCTTCATAAGGAGGAATCTCCCACCCCCAAGGAAGAAGGTGGCAAAGCTCCTACAGAGTTAGCACATCCAACCAATGGATCAAACCCTGTGTTAGGGCACAAGGGAGATACATGTGCTTGGATCCTTCTGCCATTTCCCCATGGCACTACGAAGAGCATCAGGGCAGCAACAAGTCCTGCAAGGTGCCTGACACCCAGCAAACATAATGGGTGTTCCTATGATTGCCTCCATTCCACAGTAATGGAAAATAGTTCTATCCCTGTACACAGTGGTCAAGGAGCTGCTGGTGCCCCATGGACAACAACCCAAGCTGGGATGAGAGGGTAGGGACTGCCCTGAATAGCCAAGAAAATCAGTTTTATGTATAATTCCCAGCCATCCATGGGGATGTGGGGACCTGGTAGAGGCTAAACCATGTTATATTAGGTTCACAAGGTGCCAGAACAACGGGTGGCATAGAAACAAAGTGGGTACAACATTGGAGGTGAGAGGATGCTCCTTCCAGCACCCCCCTTCATCCTGAAACAAGCTCTATTTCCCCAAACCCCAGGCACATCCCGACGTTGAACATGAATTTCTATCCCTATGGCAAACTCAGGAATCCTTCCCTCCCTGCTGCAAAGAGCCCTTGCACGCATGGGTTTCCTTAATGTGTGCAGCCAGCGGGACAGGAGGCTCTGGATGAGGGTGTTTAATATCATCCAAAGGGTTTTAGGCTTTTCTAAGGGCAGATCTGCCCTAACAGGGGAGGTTGAATCCAGAAAACCTTTTGCCCCAGACTGATCCTTATTCAATGCACAGAAACTGAGGCTGGACAGGGAGCAGCTCAAGTGCAACTGGATTTCTAAGTTGTTATTCCTGCTGCTGCCTTGGGAAGGTTCTGCAAAACCAGGGATTCTTTTACATCCAGATAGCAGCAGCTCCTCACAAAGAGGACGAATCCCAACTCCAGCAAATCAGGGGAATTTCCTTGAATTGAGTGACGTTCCCTTGATTTACTATCCTAATTGTGGAGCTATTCATACAGTCTGTGTCTGCACTCGCCTCCCTCAGCCACGCTGACAACTCCAGACGTAACCCAGGCTTTCAGAGAACTAGGCAAGCTGATGCACTGCACCCACTTGTCTGTTTTACATGGATTTAACCAGCCAACGTCTCTGCAGCAGTATTATAAGTAAAAAGAAAGTATCATCTGTATTATTTCTCTCATCTAAATGGACTTTGTAGTCACCCAAGCTGGAAACGTTACCCCATTTGTGTGCGTGGCCCTGGGCAAGTCACTTAGCACAAGGATGTGGGGTAGGGGAACCTTAACCCATCCTACTCCTACCAGTTTGATGCTGGAGAGGGACCTTAGACAAGGGCCTGTAGGGACAGACCAAGGGGAATGGCTTTAACTGCCAGAGGGGAGACTGAGATGAGCTCTTGGGCAGAAGCTGTTCCCTGTGAGGGTGC
>JASSUY010003745.1:0-25081 GCA_032466535.1 Forpus xanthops | reverse complement strand
CCATCCCTGCAGTGTTCAAGGCCAGGTTGGACACAGGGCTTGGAGCAAGCTGCTCTATGGAAGGTGTCCCTGCCCATAGCAGAGGTTGGGACTGTAGGAGTTTTAAGGTTCCTTCCAACCCAAACCACTCTGTGGTTCTGTGTTTAAATTGTGCTGCTGTGGCTGTAATGGTGGACTGTGAGGGGCTGGGAGGGCTCCTGATCCCTCAGAAGGAACATCACAGCCAAAGGGAAAACAACAAATATCCCTGTCTGCAAAGTTAACATGAAGTTTTCCCTTTGCTTTTCTCCAAGGTGTTTTTCGTAAGAAAATATGTGATTCTCTCAAGAACAGTTCCTTTGGGGACCATACTGAATTCTCATTTAGTTGACATCACTGAGTTTCAACACCTTTGCCTCTAAAGATGCTCCACCAGCCTGCACAGCCCATCTGGAGAGGAGCTGGGCACCCTCCATTGAAAATAGAAGCCATTTAGCTCAAAACACAGTAAAGAACTTCAGTTCCTGAGGGCTCAGTGAGGTGACTGTGAATATTTCATGGCAGGTTGCTGCTTGCTCCAGAGTTGCTAATGGACGTGATGCCATGCTGGCGCAGGGTGAGCATCGGTCCTATGGGGCTGCTTCCACTCGGGCTCCTCCGGTTAAGAGGCTCTCAAAGCTGCTTTGTTTCACTTGCACAAACCAAAAGGACAGAGCAAGCCAAATTAAGAAACAGAGAGGAGATCAATAGCCTCCTACCAGCCAGGCACAGATGCTTTCAGCTCTGGAAGGGAGCCCATCAGCACCCCAGCCTGCATGCCACCCATGAATTAAGTCCCATGAAGGTGTCATCAGAGCTCCTGTGTCCCCACAGACTGAATGCAGACCATCACCTCTTCACAAAGGGGATCCAGACGTGTCCCTGTGTCCTACCAATCCTGCTCCAAAGGAACCAGGAAAGTGTAGTTACTTCAGGGCTGCAAAACTGCCTTGATCCAAGATGCCACCCAAATTTCTTTGCCGAGTAAGGGATATTTGTGTGACCCCAAGAGAAAGGAGGGGCATTGAACATCTTGTTGATGTCCTCTCTCAGGTCTGAAGCAACCCTCCTCCTTTGGGTTCAGGTCGATGCTCACCAAAAGGCAGGGGAAGAGGGCAAAAGCTGAAACCTTCCTTTGTTGAATTTTAGGGAAGAGAAGATTAAGGAGAGATGGAAGAAACCTCCAGTGGAGATGGCCACATCTGTAAGTGGATTGCCTGTGCCTTGGGGGAGCATTTAGGGGAGCTCAGGGCCCCTCTACACTGACACAATAGGACACGACCCCTTTAAGACATCAGTCTTGGAAGTGGCTCCCCATGTAGGTGATGACCAGGGTGATACTATACAGCACAAATGGCACTAGCAGCCCCAGAGGGGTCAATTTTGGACCCTGTGGGTCTCAGCCCCAGTGTCTGCAGGTGCTGGATGGGGACCCAGAGCTGTTGAAGATCAGATCTGAGCCATGGAGTGAGAATTTCCCATCAGCCCAGATCTTCATCCCTCCCCAGGGCACATAAGGACTGCAAATAAGCCAGGAAGAGAAGTGGTTTGAGGATGATTTGCCCTTTCTCTTCCTGCCACGTGGAGATGCTGCAAGTAGGAGATGCAGCTGGTGGGGATGCTCCGGCTGGGAAGCACCATCCCCATGGGCACGATGGCACCATGGGCATTGTGGCAGCTTCAGCCACGAGATGGCACTGCATGGCACGGCACAGAGTGCCACTGAGCCCGGAACTGGGCCCAGTTATGGGGCACGCCAGCCCCATGGCTGTGCCAGATTATGAGCCAAGCCAAACCATGGGTTGTGCCAAACCATGACCTGTGCCAGATTGTGAACTGGGCCAAACCATGAGTTGTGAGCCAGGCCAAATCATCAGCTCTGCCAAAATGGGCCAAGCCAGGTCATGAGCAGTGCCAAATCATGGATCATGCTGGATTCAAACCATGCCAAACTGTGCTGCGCCAGCCTGCTCTGGCTTGGTCCCCAACCTTGTCCTCACCCTCCTGTCCCTGCTGCCCATTCCCTGCAGGGTCGCTCCTTGGAAGTCTGTGCCATGGTGAAAAATTCCTCAAAGAAAACCCCAAGGTTTTGTTCACTTTCCCAAAGGGTTTGGAGGAAATTCATCACTTTACGGCCACTCTCCAGCTGTGGGATTTGCTGGAGATGCTCCATTGTGGTGACACTCTCCCAGCCCCACAAGCATGCCCCTGCAGCTCTGGGCTCACTGTTCTTATTAACGACATGGACAGGGGACAGCCACAGGGCTGCAGGTGACACAGAGAAGACACAAGGTTACATGTACAAGGCTATGTGGGCAGGCAGTGTCAGAGCCCCATCTACTCCCCCCAGGACCAAGGTGTGCTCAGACCTCCCCTCGATCCATGGGGAAAGCCACCGGCTCATCGCATCCTCTTCCCATCACTTCTCTGCCGTATTTACTATTTCTTCATCTCCCACCCCCTCTTTTTGGGAAGAGACAGACTTCCTTGTTTCCATAGAAACCCTCCCCCTCTCCCCTCCCTTCTTCAAAGAGGTTTTCATCCGTTTCTTTCAAAAATAGCTATTTTTAGCCCCGGCTTCCCCTTCTCCCCCTCCCCACCCTCCGCTCCCAGCTCACGCTTCCCCAAACAAGCAGCACCCACTGGGGCTGTCACTGCTGCTGAGCACCCATGGGAGTCACAGCAACATCCATGTGCCTTGGGCAGGGCAAGAGCAGCTTCAGTCCTTGCCTAAGTCCGTGATCCAGATCCTGGTGGTTTCCTTAACTTCATAGAATTGGGTTGGAAGGGACCTTAAAGCTCAGCCAGTTCCAATTCTCTTCCACTAGAGCAGGTTGCTCCAAGTGCTGGGGTTGTGGAAATGTTGGTGTATAAAGGAAATGCTTCTGCTCTGCAGGAAGGTCCTGAGAGCATCCGAAGTCCCCATCACTCTGCAGGCTGCGTCCTTGGGAACAACCGTCCTTGCAGCAGCCTCTGTGATTCCACAGCCCCATGAAGTCAAGGGAATATTTCCCTCCCTGCAACCACAAAGGGGTCAGAGCCCCAGGTAGCCCTGACCTGAAGCTCAGGAGCTCTGTGCACACTGGCTCCTGTTTGGCACCATGAGAGACAAACACAAGTTGCCTGAATGCAGCCAAGAAAGCCACAGACAGTGGTGGCCATCATCTGGGACAAGCAAGGAAAGTGTGGTCCCCCCTTTGCAAAGCTCAGCATATGCCACCCCCATTATGGTGTTTATTGGTTGGTGTCTTCATCCCATCTCGTTGCACTTTGACAATCAAGAGGGAGCTCAGATGATAACTCCTGAAAGGAGATGAGTCTGCTTCCACCCTTCACAAGCACAGGCAGGGCAGAAACCCTGCCTAAATCATTAGTGCCAGTGCTGCCTGCAGACAAGGGTGAGGAGATGCTGAAACTGAAGCAATGGTAAAAGAAATTCAAGAGCATGTCAATATATTCAACACTAACAAATGGGCAGAACCAGGTGGTGATAAGTAAAGGAGATTTCCAGGGGGGAATGATAACATCGGCAGTCCCATGTTTAAATGCAACAGCAGAGGGATAGCAAATGGCTCTTGCAGGAGGATGCCATGCCTTGCTGGTTGGAATCATAGAACCATAGAATGTTTTGGGTGGGAAAGGACCTTAAGATCATCTAATTCCAATCCTCTTCCATGGACAGGGACACCTTCCACTAGAGCAGGTTGCTCCAAGCCCCATCCAACCTGGCCTTGGATACTTCCAGGGATGGAATAAGAAGAGCCTCTTGAATACCAACATCTGTTTGATAGACAGGTAACAAAGAATTAATATGAGACCTCCTTAGCAAAGCAGGGCTTGAGGAGAGAGGAAATACTAGTAGGAACCTGACTCTGGGCTGGAAGAGCTCCACTACAGCATCCCGGAAAAGACACAGGTGGAAGAGCTGGATGCTCTGGCTTGGAAAGAAGGATACGACACAGGTCATTAAAATCCTGCATGGTGCTGAGCTAATTCATCAATATTTCTTCATAACTCAGGAAGGAAACAGCACACTGGGAGATTTCCAAGCAGCAGATTTCAAAGCAGAGTGAAGTATTTACTTTATAAATAAAGAAGCCACACTGTCCTCACATGGTGATGCCAAGCATCAGCCAAAAGGGCATCAGGAATTAGCCCTTCAGCAGCCCAAATCCTCCAGGCCCTTGTTTTAGGATGAAGTTACACATCACAAACCCAGGCAGCACCAGTGTTCACTCCATCTGCAGCTCCAAATACCCAGCACTGTGTTACTGCTGCGGTGGCATTTACCTGCTGCTGTTTATAACCTCTGAGATGAAGCATGAAACATCCATCCTGCTGTCACGCCGTGCCACCCCGTGGCTGGTCTATGCCCCATCACCCTCTGCACTCCCTTCAGCTCCTCCCTCCAAAAGACAACAAGTTGGTAAATAAAACCCATCTCGGAGGAGATGAGCTCTTAGCACTGACCGTGTTCAGTCCCTCTGCAGCTCCTCGGCGCAATATCTTCTCCATCATCCCAGGTATGGGCTGGAAACACTGCAAAACCCATAGGGTGTGGGGGTGCACCTCAAATCAAGGCTCACCCCTGGGTGTTGGTGATGGGTTGGGTATGGGAACATGCCCTCCCACTCACCAGTGGTGCCATGAAAGGTGCTTCCTGGTCTTCAAGCAAACTTGGGTTGCTTGTCCTTCCTCTAGGCCTGCTGTAGTCGATGGTATTCATACCACCATCTGCATCACAAACCTTGTGACATCTTGTTTTTCACGGGTGCTTAAGCAGCTCCCCAGTTAACCAATGAACCGAAACCTGCAGCTGGAGGCACCACAACCCTGGTACAGAAATCATGGACATGGTAGAGGGAAAAGCAACAAGAGCTGATAAAACCCCACTGCTGTGGCTCTGAGCCCCTTGAACCAGAGAGAGTCTCTCTTCCACCCCTAAACCTGCCCCTACCACCACCAGCAACACCACTTGGTCCCATCTAACACAGCCACTCTGAGAGCATTTGGAAGTACTTGTGCTGAAGCTGATTTTGCTCCTCATGGGCCACCCAGCACCCAGCACCCAGAGCATCCTCCCCAGCAGACCTAGTGCTCACAGAAAATGCAGAAACCAAAGAGAGACCAAACCCCCACAAACCAGCCCCAGCACTCAGCACCTGTGATAATAGTCTGTGCTCATGGCTCAAATCACCCTTGCAGGAGCCCAGGCTATGGGACACAGAACAGCACTTGGATTTGCAGCTCAAGCCATCTGAGTGATCCAGATTCTGAACCAGATCCAGACTTCCCAAGGCTCAGGCGCCTCATCTGAAACCTCAGCTGGAGTTTGGGCTGGCCCATGGCTCCGCTCCATGGTCTCCAGCTGTTTTCCCCAAACCAGGAGTGTGCATCTTGCTTTGCAAACTGAATCTACAAATACCAGAAAGAGGTGACTTAAAAGCAAAAGGAAGCAGAAAAGTCTCCAGTTTTCAGTTGGTTTTGGACATCCTCTCCTCAAAGGTTGTGGAAATGAGACCGGGCACAGCTCCTGCTGGTTCAAATCCCTCCAAATTCCTGACTTTTTTCCCCAATCTCACTATTTTTAAGACAACCGGTAACCTTAAAAACAACCTTTGACGTTATTTGGCCGCATTCACTTTTGGGCGAAGCTCAAAGATGTGGAACAAGGTTTTCAAATGAGCTTCAAACCTTGTTCCACAAGCTGAGGAGGAGCAGGTCAGCTCTGAAGCAGGCACCTCCGCTTGCACTTGCTTTGCCAAAGCATTGCCAGTGACATCCTCTTTTCTGACACAAAGCTCCTTGTAAAGAAGTAAGTTTTACTGTAAAGAATGACAATAATTTCAGCTTGTTTCAACCTGGAAAATGAGTTCATCCAAAAGACGCATCTCAACCCTCATCCTTGCATCATCCTTTACATCCCCAACATCTCCCCTCTACCCCATTTCAGCTTCAAACACCACATGCCATTTCAGCCATTTTATTGAACTTTGAGTATGAAAGAACAGTTTCAAGTTCTAATGAGAAAAAGAAAAAATCAATTAAAAAAGTAATTCAACATCAAGTAAAAAAATCACACAACCAAATATAAAGAAATCACTTTTTTGATTGGTAGCTGAACACAAGGCCCACACCACGGTGGAGGTCACCAGGACAATGGGATGCAGCAGCTTGTTTTAGCATCAGACTTGAACCAAATGAACACGTTTAAACAACTGCAACACAGCAAACACTGGCGAAACCAGGGTTTAAAACGAACTCAGAGTAACAAGACCACACTTTACATCTCCAGTCCTAAACTGCATCATTTCTGTGGCACCTGTTATCCAAGGTTTAACCTTTTCTAGTAGAGAAGGCTTTAGTTATTCAGGCTCACATCTTGAATTTCACAAGGCAACATTTCATTGCTCAAACACACCTAATGTGTTCCAGTTGAAACAGTCATGGAAATAGTTCAGTGTTACCCACGTGAAGGAGGGGAAGCAAAGTCAAAATTATATCCAGCCACCTCAATCCCTGGAAGATCCCATGAAACTAAATTGCATAGTAAATGATGGGAAACTAAGAAACATGAGCTGCTCCTCTTTTGGAGGTCAATGGTTGATGCAGTGTCTCCCATTTGCAATGTGTTGGGACCTCAGGTGATGAATTAAGATGCTAAATTCAGCTGTGGGAACGTCTGACCTTCAGCAGTGAAGGTGATTTTCCTGCCAGACCTGAATAACTAAGTCCCTTTCTAATATACTAATGGCAGCACAAAGGACATGGTAACAAACACATCATTTTGTGTTAAAACTGCCCCATTTCAAGCATTGTTTCCTGGCTACATTTCCCCTTAATACCATTCGCTTGCAAGTCCTGCTCTCTCAATGATTTGGCATTGCCAGATACATTGTCCTGCTCTGAAATCATCCTCAAGAACAGGAGTGACATTTAAAACACAGCTTAACTGGCCTGGCCTTGCAGTGGTCAGAGAGATGATGTGTTATGCAAAGCACCAGGAGGTGACAGCAGCATCTTGGACCATTCCATTAAAGATGCACTGACGATGGCATCTTGAGGAAAGCAAAAGGGAGAGTGAAAAAGAAACATAATTTACCTGTATTGGAGGTTGGTAGATGAAACGATGGGGGTTATCATAGAATCCCAGACTGGTTTGGGCTGGGGGGCACCTTAAAGCTCATTCAGTTCCAATCCCTGCCATGATCAGGGACACCTTCCACTAAAGCAGGTTGCTCCAAGCCCTGTGTCCAACCTGGCCTTGAGCACTGCCAGGGATGTGGCAGCCACAGCTTCTCTGGGCAAGAGATGTGCACTTGAATTCAGATCCTCTCAGAACACATCCACGTGTGTGCACTCATTAAACCTCCAGTATTCTCAATATATGATATATATTATATATTATAATATATAATCCAAATACATTATTTTGCAGGCTTTTTGCCAGCACCTGTGAACAGAGGTGGAGGCCAGGATGGGCTGCAGGAATCCTGACTTTTACTCCCAAATCCAGCAAAGCAGGCTCACAGTATGTTGTCCCTGAAGCCTCCTCCAGCTAAGCCCATCCCAGCAGCTGCATCCACTGAGCCTTTGTCAGTGCCCTCAAACACTTTGAGATGTTTTGTTTTCTAATTTCACTGTCTTCTTCAAACACCTTCACACTTGTTCCTACATCACGTGGCTTTACATGACCCTGTACCAGCCCAGCTCCATAGATCTGCTCTTCCTGTCTATCCACCAGGACAGACCCAAAGGCAGAGCTCTCATCACTTTAATTGCACCCTGAAATGAAGAGCTGGGAGCGATGGTGTACAGAGCTTGCTGGAGATGGCAGCTGTGCTGGGCACAGAGGAGGAACATCTACGTGTTCAGTGTCTAAAGAGCACGTCTGATGCTCAGCATCTCAGAGCATGTCTTTGAAGGGCTATGAATAAAGATGAGCAGCCTGACTGCCTTCGGATGATTATGGGAATCAAAGCACGCTGGGGTTTGGATCTTCTCTTGATGTCAGCCACCATTCAGTCACTCTCTGTTTTGTTTTTTAATCGACTGGATACATTTTTAATTTGCCTTCCCTTGCCAAATCCAGCCCTGTGCTCCAAATGACATTTCAACACGTCTGCCCCCATATGATCATTATCTTCCAGACACACAAGGCAAGACAGAGTCATGACAACACATTAATGTACTGGACTGACAAGTAAAGACTATCAAATTCTCAGTTAATCTGAAATAGCACGTTAACAGTTAGCTGGCTCAGCGTCCAAGCAAAAGAAACCCAATAGCATGGAGCAAAGTGGTCAAAGCCTGTATGTACAATACCAAGAGGAGGTGGAGATTCGGCAAGATTAGCATCGGTGGGAGATGCCCATGGGGTGGGTTTGGTGCGGGTTGAGAGGAACAGAGCAGTGGGTGGCCACAGGCATTCTGTTGGGAGCGACCAACCCAAATGGGTGAAGGGCTCTGGTATTTCCCATCACTTTGCTCATCAAAATATGTTCTTAAAACAGTAACAGAGGGATGCTTTAACGAAGTGGCTGTTGCAAACAGAGGTATAGTTATGTTACACACACACAAGCTGTAAAAAAGCTCTGTAACACTGGTGAAAAATAAAGATCACTTTAGTACTGGTACATTCTATCCCCCGTTTTAAGGGCTACTAGATCATGTTCCAAAAGAAACTAAATTTAACACCTCTGGGACCAGGGCTTCCCAAGGTCCAGGTCTGTGTTGTGATCCAGAAAGTCTATCTTTCCCCTGTTAATGTGCCATTCCCATTGTAGGCAACCCAGGACTGTCTGCAGGGCTGTGGGGGGACACTGGCTCAGACCTTCAGGGGGTCCTTTGGCTGTTTGCAGCCCCAGAATCACCAGCACAGTAAAAAAGGGCTTTCTGGGTCAGTGCCTTATGATTTCAGAGTTGCTAAAGGCTTTGTTCAATCACCTTTGCAGCCTTCAGAGCAGCTACAAACCCATAATGATGCAGGGGATGCAACAAACAGATCTATTTTACAGGCTCTTAGTGGTTTTGGAGGTGAGATCTCCCCAAAAAGCCCAGCCCCATCTCCCCCAGCCTGCTGGCAGCTCCATCCATGGTAATGGGGAAAAGGCCACTGCTCAGTTATTTGAGGTGATGGAAACAGGCTCAGCCCTCACTCCTCAAATACCAGGGACCTTTTCTGGTCTCTTTTAAAGGGGCTAAAATCACTTCAGTACTGGTATATTCTACCCTGCATCTGCAGGATGGGACAGCCCAGGTCCCAAATCAGGGGATGGGATGGATGCCTAGGAGGTGGGTTTTGGCTGTGCCGCATTACAACACAGTTGGTCACAAAGGAAAAAGCTCTTTAAGCCCATCCTCAGGCTGCAGCAGTGCCGTGGTTACTGCCGGATCCCGAAGGATTTGCTGGCAGGGCTGGAGGATCCCATGGAGGAGCTCCCTTTCCCTAGCCCCCCCCCCCCCCCACGGCTGCTTCCGGGCAGGACATGGTCAAATGTGAAGTTAATGAGAGCCATCATCCCAATTAGCTTTGATTTGCGCAGATGCCTTTCACACCAGATTGATTTCACACCATAGGATGCTTCACCTCCATGAATCCCCGGCATCCCTCTGTCAAGCCTTGGCATGCCCAGGAAATCCCTGAGGGATCAGAGATCTGCTGCTTGGGCTTTTCCAGCATCCCTGGTTCCCACCCCACCTCCCTCTGCACCTCGTGCTGCAAATACCATGGTAAAACCAAGTGCCAGCAGCACCAGACCTTTTCCAAGTCATTTATCCACAGCTCCAGCGGCCAAAGGATTTCTACTACACTGGGACTAAATGCAAACAAACCCCAAGAGCAATGCCCCACTAAGGACCAGATCCATATGTGCTCTTCATTCCCCAAGGTGGGCAACCCAGCTTTGACTAAAAGTGGTGGGATTTCACTTTTGTTTCTCCTCCCACTGTCTCAGCCTGTTCTCCCCAGCCTGTACCTATGTGGAACCCAAAAAACTGTGGTCTTTGGGACCCCCAAACCCTGCTCCCAGGAACAAGGTCTTTCTCCGTCACTAACAACACATCTGCCACCACAGAAGGAGGAATCCAAGCCAAGAAATTACCCACGTTTAAACAGCAAACAAAACAAATGTATCCTCACCAAAGCCAACACATTCCTATAAGAACCACATCATTTCCCCACCATGAAGGGTATTTCTCAATCCTCATTTCAGCTGAAGTTTGCACTGGGGACAGCCAGAAAGGAGGATGGTGAACTGCAGATAGGTCTGGAGCAAACCCAGCCCTGAATGGTGCCTTAGAAACCCTCTTGGTTCATCTTCAAAGCTCTTCTGCAAGGAGAAACAAATGTGAAGACAGCCGGTTGCTTTGCCATGAATGTTCCCTTGAGTTTTCCCATTTCAGAGCCTTTCTTCTATATAGGTTGCTTATTTTTAAGTGCATCTTCACTTAGGTTGTGCCTTGAAGCATCCCACATGTGTCTCCTGCGAATGCTCCCCATCTCCTGCCCAGGATCTGGTTTGAAATGCAGGTAAACAGCTCTGCCCAGTGAAGGATCCAGGTTGTGGTGCTGCCCTCCAGGCAGAGTGGTCCTGTCTCCACTTTCCAGGCTTGTCCCTGGACGTGGACCCAAAGCAATCAGTGACATGAATTCAAGAGTCTGTTTCACTTGCATATTGATTCTGTCTCCCGTTACCTCCCCTCGGGCATCCTCTTGTTCAGAGCAAGCTCCAGCTCACTTTCCTTGGTCCAGTCCAAATTAACATTCCTGGTGACTTATTGCAATGCAGACACAGACGCTCCTGGGCTCACCTGAGTCCCACAACAGTGCTGTTGTATCACCTGGCTCCTTCAACAGGGAATGTGCCAGGTGGGTTTTAGTCTCATAGCAGGGATGGAGGCAGTGTGCAGAGGTGGATGAGGCTGGAGCAAGGACAGGGAGACATCAGGAGAAGCCATCAATCCCTTTGCCGTTTGCATTTATGCCTTTGCAGTCCATTCATCCCTTTGTAAACCATCTATCCCATTGCACTGGGATATTAACCCATATGGTCCTAGGAAATGGATCTAGGTCCTAGGAAATACAGTGAGGTTATAGAAACCCCAGGTTTAACAGCTTCACGGCCCAGTGTAGGCAGCGCACAGCTCTTAACCTGCCACAGAAAAGACCTTGGCATGCAAAATGAAACAGCAACAGCAAAGGAATGATGGGCTTCCTGTTTATTATAGTATTAGCAAGACAATACTATAATACTCCCTCAGGATTGAAGTACCATGGAACAGCAGAGAAGGGCATATGGGCTCTCATGAAATTCAGAGACACAACCAGCCAGGCTCAGGTTTTTATACCTTTTCCACCCCTGGAGATTGGACTTTTCCTTAGCTTTTCATGGAGGGATCCTGAAAGCAAGGCACAACTTGTTGACTGTTCCATTTTCCTCAGAATCAGTGGAGATCTTCCTTTCTTAATGAGGACTTAAAATAAATCACAACCTTTGGTACAGCACATACCTACTCATAAAGAGCATTTACAGGAAAGTCAGGAAAATAGAACAGGAATTATTCGCATCCCAGTGATGAAAACAGCCCATGGCCTTCCACAGGGAACAGTGAGAGCGACTGAACTTCCCCCATATCCCTCCCACCCCAAGCAAAACACTTGGACTGCTTATTAGCAGCTCTGGTTAACGTTTCCTTTTGGGTTGCTTCATCTTTCAAGAGATATTTTTAAATTCTATAAAAAAAGACTAAAATAATGTCCAAATGATTTCCACCTCCCTCCTCCTCCTTCCTGGCTTTGTTCAGTCTCATTATATTGCACATGGTTTGAAGACAATCTTCTGGCTGCAAAGATGTTCCCTTCTACATAATGCACTTGTTAGAAACCCGGATAACGTGGCAGATATTTCATAGATGCAATATGAAATGGGTTTCACTGGGGAGGACAGATCCTCTGGCGGTCGGATCCACAGCAGCATCAGTCACCGTGTCCAAGATATTCGCCATCTCCTTGGAGACATTTGATTTCTCAACACAGTCTTGAAGTCTTAAGTTTGAAACTTCTTCTGTTATCTGTTGGGCAGAGCAAAGAACCACTTTTATGCACAGCCTGGAAAACAAGCAGCAACTGATTGTCCTTTTCCCTAGGCGATATAGAAGAGACGTTGCACATCGATCCCCTCCAACAAATTCCCACCTTCATTCCCTACAAATAAAGATCTGCTCATTAGAATTCTTTCACAGACTAAAAACAACACAGTCAAAGGGAGCTAAAGATAGAAAAAAAGATTCATTAAATATATTCTGGCTCTTAACTATTATCTCACATTAATGGCGAGTTCCAAATCCAGAATAATTAGAGCAAAGTGGGTTTTCCTCATCATGTTCTTATCTTAATCAAGCTGGGTTTGTTCCAACCTGATATGATTCGCATGATATTAGGCAACTGGTTGATCTTACAGTGAAGGTGCTCCCACAGAGCTCAAAACTGAGACCCCATTTTGATGCAGGGATAGAGAGCTCTAGCAAAGGGCAACAACAAATCCCCCAACCTCTGCTGCTGAGCCCAAGCAGTGCATGAATCCACCTGGCTTGCCTCAGGTCTGCTTTGAAGCCTAATAACTCTCATGAAGAGAAGGCTCAGGGGGGACCTGACGGCTTCCTGCAACTGCCTGAGAGGAGGATGGAGCCAGGAGGGGGCTGCGCTCTGCTCACAAGGACCAAGGGATGGGACAAGAGGAACCGGCCTCAAGCTGCACCAGGGCAGGTTTAGATGGAGCTGAGGAACAGTTCCTGCCCCAGAGGGTGCTCAGCATTGGAACAGACTGCCCAGGGCAGGGTTGGAGTCACTGTCCCTGCAGTGTTCACACAGCATAGAGACGAGGCCTCAGTGCCATGGGTCAGTGATGCCTTGGCAGTGCTGGGAATGGTTGGATTGCATGAGCGGAAAGGGTTTTTCCAGCCTGATTGATTCTGTGATTGTATGATTCTATGAAGGGACTCATCCTGACTCCTGTTCTACTATAGTGAGATGCTTTGCTCTGTCTTTGAAACACTGAAATACTTAGAAACTTCATGCAATTGTTTATATCCCTTTTGTTTTCTCTGCCTTTAGTTCATACCATGGTAACTGAAGCATCCCACCTCCTGCATCCCAGGGCCTGTGCCTGCCTGTGGATGGGGCTTAGCCAAATTCCCTGAGGGTTTAAGCCCTGTATAAGTCACAGGGGTCACACACCCGAATTCTGGCTCTTTTACAGTTAATTTGCAAGTGGGAATTCATAAAGCTTCCTATAGTGAAGTTCATCAACTATATTAAAACCAGCGTGTGGTGCACACTAATTAGATGAGTGCTATCACCAAACCAGATTACGTGAGCAGGGTGCTTCATTGGCAGCCAGCAATGAGACAAGGGAAGGAAGGATTCGTATTCCCAATTCAGAGAGTAGCCTAAGACACTGGGACTTGCCTGATTCCAGCTCATCCCCAAAAATTAGCTTATTTTCCCCAAAGGGAAAAGGCAGGATAGTATCCATGCATTGAGGAGGATGAGCTCTGTGCTCTGGATGTTGCAGGGATGATGTTCCATGGATGCTCAAAGAAGGCAGAGAAAGAGAGAGGTGGGACTTCCCACCAGGAGCAAAGAATTCCTTGCAAGGCAGTGTGGCACTTGGGGGAAAATAAGCTACCAAAAGGATTTAATGCTCCTTGCATGTGTCTCAGACCGAACAGTTATTTAAGCACTGTTTTACCTTGAAGTGCCAGAAGGACTATTCATGGGCTTAAAGCTAACTAGGATTGATGCTTTATCAGACGGGGATTACTCTTCCCTCCCACCTGCCAGCAGGGAAAGGCTCCTGCTTTTCTTGCAAAGCAATGGTCAAACTGTTGGGACCCTCAAGAATCACTGAAGCATTGCACAATGCAACCCAAATCGCACCTTCAGCTGGCCCAGGAAATAGCATTGGATTGCCTGGGAAAGGGAAGGCAGAGTTTGGACTCTGCAGATTAAGTGGTAAATAACAATTTCCTCAACCTGATCAAATAATCCAGCACTTTGGGGTGTTCTGGTGCCTCTTCAGGCTGCATCCTTGCCCTGGTAGAAAGAAAACCCAAATCCTCAGCCTAGCTATGATGTTATTGCACTGAATTCAGCAGGACCCACAGTGGGATTGAGAAGTCAAGAGCACTCAGAAGATGTAGCTGCTCTGGCTCCTGAAGGGATCCAGATGTCTTCCCATCAAATGGACGTGATGAAATCCTCTCCATTCCAAGAAAAACAGAGGATATTAAACAGCAGCTACAAAAATGAGATATTTTTAAACCGATCAAGCCAGACAACTTGCATCCAAGTATTAGGAGTTGGCAAAGCAGCTCGTGAGACTGAGAGTATTGAGCATCTCTTGAGCCCTGGACCTGGTGGAAATCCAGAGGACTGGAAAATAGCTCCTGTTGGGCCAGTCTGTTAAGGGATAAACAAAGTGACCTGCAAAAATGATGGATCTGGCCATCTGTCACTGATCCCAAACAATACGCTGGAAAGGTTGAGAGTCTTAATAGAGAATTAAAGAGGAAGATATAATTGATGCCAATCAGTGCACGGTTAGGGAAAACAGATCTTATCATATTAATATGATATCTCTTCTTCCTTAGTTTGGCTGATAAAGGAAGTGCTGTGTAATGCTCTAAGGGAGCTGCATGACAGCTTGGTGCAGGAAAAGGAGCAATAAAGCCAAATTCCTAGGAGATACCACAAGTCGGGAGAGCAGCTGAACCCAGGTTGTGTCACGCTGGTCCCTTTCTCCTTGGGCATGCTTTGGTCCCTCAGAGCATTTTGCAACCAGGATGGGAAAGGCACCACTGAAAGGTTTCCAACCCAGAGCTTCAGACACTGCAGAAAGAAGATTTCCTCTTTTAATTCAGAGGCTTCTGAAGTGCAGAGTATCTCAGACACCTGAAGGGTAAAGCACAAGCACTGGGTGCCAGCACCCACCAATGCACGCAGCGGAGGTAGAGAATCCCTCTAGCTTGCAACGCTACACTCAAACTCAGAGCAAACTCCTTTCACACCCCTCCTACAAGCTCCACTTTGCAGCAGGCAGGTTCATTTTAAGCCTAAACTTCCTACGTCTCGTTTGTGACCTGCTGCAACAGCTTGAGGTTCAAAACGTTGCAGAGCAGCAGCTCCAAGCAGAGAGCAGCGAGGAAGAAGAGGGATTTCAATTAGGAACGCACAGAGATTTCAGGAGAAATGGGCCATAAGGATGGAAAAGCAAGTGTAAAGATGCAAAGTGAAGGCATCAGAGGAGAGGAGGAGGATTATGGGATGGGAGCTGTAGGGCAGAGCTGGCATTCCCAAGCTTTCCTCCAGCTGAGGATAATAATGGCAGTTCCTGGGGTATGGGGGGGAGCTTTGAAGGCTCTGCAAGCTTCCATAAAGCTGAACCCCATAAAGCCTTGGAGGATTCTCTACTTCTTGCTCAGTGTTCCAAAAGTGCCTCTTCCTTCTGCAGTGTGTTTCATTGCAAACACTTTGTGAAGCTGCTCAATGTCATCTACAGATGGGGAAACCAAGGCTCAGAGGAGCTGAGCTGCCCAAAGCCACCCCACAGACCAATAGCAAACACCCCAGGGCTCCCCCTTTTCAAGTTTGGGGTGCAGGGACACACATATGCATGGACTAACAGCCCAAATCCCTCCAAGCAGCCCAGCAACACCACCACCCTGCAGTTCGCTCAGCTCCTTCATTGCAATCAGGTCAAAGAGCAAACCCACCTCTCTGCGAATGCAAAAAGCACTTTGCAAAGCATCCTGTCCATGCTCCACTGCAACCTTTGGCTTCCCATGAGAGCAGGACATCAAGCACAGACCCTGCTGCTGGCAACCCTTCTCCCCATATAGAATCCCAGGAATCCCAGACTGGTTTGTGTGGGAAGGGACCTTAAAGCTCCTCCAGCTCCAACCCCTGCTATGGGCAGGGACACCTTCCATAGAGCAGCTTGCTCCAAGCCCTGTGTCTAACCTGGCCTTGAGCACTGCAGGGATGGGGCAGCCACAGCTTCTCTGGGCACCCTGTGCCAGCGCCTCAGCACCCTCACAGGGAACAGCTTCTGCTGATATCTAACTTAAATCTCACTTGTTTCAGTCTGAACCCATCACCCCATGTCCTATCACTGCAGTTCCTAATGAAGAGTCCCTCACCAGCATCCTTGGAGCCCCCTTCAGACACTGGAAGCTGCTCTGAGGTCTCCGCACAGTTTCTCCTCTCCAGGCTGAACAGACCGAGTTTCTCAGCCTGGGCTGAGCCTTCAGTGCTTCCGCCACAATGGAACCATGACACAACCCCAAAAGATTTTCCATATCTATCCATGATGCTGCTTCACAGGAAGCAAAGCAAAGCAGCTGGTGCTGGTCAGCATCAAAAGCAAACTGATTGCACTCCGCATCCTTGCCAGCGAGAGCAGAGATAGCCACTCGCTAGCCTAGTCGTGCGAGCCATGCACCCAAAGCAAGTCTTCCCACCCAGCATGTGTCAAAGATGCTAAAAATGAAGAGCAACAACTGTAGAAAAGCAACAGACACGACAGAGCTTAAACATGCTCAGAAAAGCATTGGAATTACAAGGCTTAAGGAAACGAATCACTCTTAAACAAACCCAGCAGCGCCGGCTGCCGTCTGCGGCACTGAGCCTGGGTCTCAAGATCAGTGTGCAGCAGGGTCAGGTGAAGACTGCTCCTGTTATGAGCAGGGGAATACTGGGCACTGGGAAGTGTTTTAGCTGCTCCCAGCCCAAGTGACAAGCTGAACGAGATAGGAGACATGTTTTAATCTACTTGAGGATGTCTTGGTTCATAAGAAGGAGAAAGCTGACAGTGCCCTGCAGGGAGGTTCATGCATGAAGGTTTCCCTGCCTGGCTGCAGAGCATCCTCAGCAGCAAAGTGAGGCTCCGAGTAGTGATGAGACACAGACAGACCCTGAAACTTGTGTGTCTCGTGAAGCAGTGCCTTAAAATGGAAGGGAAAGCTCACAGGGGATTTTCTCAGAGTGTTTGTGGCTGAGTTGTGCCAGCAATAGGGATAAACCAGCTCCAGCTACCAGGGCAGAGCGGGACCCCACACACATCCCTCTTCCACATGGAGCAAGGTTTTCATGAGCAAAAATGGGATTTGCTGGGTGACAGCCCTGATGCTGCCCCAGTGCAAAGCAGCGAATCCAGACCCATCAGGTGGGATGAATACTGCTTTGACAGATACTGTTATTCATTTTCCTGTTTGGGATGCCAATGATGGGAATAAAAGACCCCAGCTCTACACCCCCAGAGTCGAGCCAAGCATCCTGCTCAGACTATGGGTGAGGATCCACAGCAGGGAAGGGTGCAGAAGGGCAGTACCATCAGTAACAGAGACAATTTATAGGATATTGCCCTGCCCACAGCACTCTATAATGTCCTGAAAGTCTCCATTTCCCTGCACCCATAGCCCATACGAGTGCCTTTGCACAAGGCTGCCGGTGCACTGAGCTCTGCCTCCCAGTACACACAGTGATTGAAACCAAAGGGCACAAACGAGTCCCATTTAAATCCTGTTTGCTTGCACTCCCAGCTTTGCAGCACACGCAGAGATCACTTGTTAAGGCATGGACTGCGCTGGGAGCCTCCATGTGCTCACACCAAGATATGCAGATTTTAAAAGCTTGGCAGAAAGAGGGCTCCAAACTACACAATTAAACAGATTTCGTGTGGAACACTCTCTGCACACACCGACCATTGCAAGAGACCCTTTTCCTGCCCTACAGCTCTGGCAGGAGACACCTTTCCACTGTTGGTGAGCTCTGGATGGATCCTTCTCTTCTGCTGGGGAAGCTCCTTGTCTGCCCTTTGCTTCTGCTGAACTGTCCTTAACTGGGGACTAACAACAGGAATGACTTCTTTTGTCAAGTGATGGAGCAGGAACAATTGCCTGGGAAGAAATTTAACCCTCCTGGAGGAAAGAGATATCTTCAGCCCTTGTCAGTGTCCACACTTGGGGTGGGATGGATCCTGCCCTGCTCCGCCCCAAGCACCTGAAGGGCTTCTATTGTGCTGGAGAGCAACAGAAGTCAGGCCTGAAAACACACACAAAAAGGGGAAATAACAAGAGAAAAAGGTGACAGTACCAAAGAACGCAGTGGAGGGGCCAGGGTCAGGGTTGCTGTGTGTCCCCTGCATCCCCTGGTACCAAGGATGTGTTTTGAGGTGGCATCCAAGGTTGAAATAGGAGAACAGGTCCTAAAATCCCAGCAGAGGGAAAGGGATGTAAACCTGGGAAAGGAGGAAGGAGCCTGGACAAGGCTCTCTATCACCCAGTGCCCATATATAAACCAAATATATAAAGCATCCAAGAGCTGCATCCCTGGGGCAGGATCTGTCTGCTCCCATCTCTTGGTGCCATCACTGTCATCTTCTCAGGTAGGAAGGACATGGGAGGAGGAGGACATTTCAGAGAGCATCCCTTCCACACTGCACATGCAAACAAGCTGAGGACTCCACACGCTGTCTACACACCTCAGGGACCCTGCCTTCCCCCCACTCACTCCCTGTACAACCCGAAATGTCAGCCAGCAGCTTTCAGTAATGCACTTTCCTCCATCTAATGTAATAAGCTGAGTCTAGGCAAGCCCTTCTTGCAGACAGCAGGCAGGCAGCTCCACTAATACTAATCTCCTAATGCTGCCCCTCTAAGCACATTAGGAACAGTCGAGTCCAGCATGCTGCAAAGGCTGAGGCTCATCTTTAACTCCCCAGAGATGGTTAAAACAGTCTTAGGTCCTAATAGGAGGCACATTGCAAGGGAGCAAAGGAAGTTAAATAAGCAGCTGGCTGCAAAGAGAGCAATCTTTCCGTGATCTCTCCAGTTCTTGGAGCAACACATGCAGGAGGCAGTTCAAGGGAGGCTGACAGACTGAATGGTACCTAAGTGGGCAGCACAAAGGGAAGAAGCAGACAGAAAGGGCAGACCATGGGAAGGATATCCCTGGGTTTCCACTGCCAGTTTTTGGGTGTATCGTGAAGACAGAGCAGCAGACATGCTTCCATGGGTTGCACAGGAGCAAAATTGCCTTTTCACGGAATCATAGAACCCCAGACTGGTTTGGGTTGGAAAGGACCTTAGGATCATTCAGTTCCAACCCCCTGCCATGAGCAGGGACATCACCCTAAGCCATTATGCTCCAGTGGATGAAGTGGTTCCTTTGCCACCTCTCCCAAACAGCATCATCTACTGTCAATCAAATCCACTGGGAATTATTCTGTCCCCACAAAGTAAGGCAAGGATTTGTCAGGAAAGCAAAAAGCAACCTGCAAGGCTTCTGCATCTTTTAGGTGGTAGAGAAACCAAAAACTGCTGTGCCACTTCCCAGAGAAGTGTGGTTTCCTGCCACAGGGAGCAGGCAGATACAATCCCAAGTGGGGCTGTTGCCACTGCTTTTAAACTCAAATCCTCCTTTTAGGAATAGGATTGGGGGAGAGCTTTAACAACAGTACAAAGTGAGAGCTTGTGGGCAGGAATGACACTTCAGCCTGCTGGCAGTACAGGGAAAAGGCACTCTGGGGTGCTCCCAGTTATCCCAGACAAGGGATCCCAGTTATCCCAGAAGGGATCTCAGGTTTGTTACCACCTGAAATGCTCCAGAGCATCTCCCTCATAAAGACCACTTGTTAGATCACTGAAAACAACAGCAACTCAAATACAGCTGTCACATTTAGCCAAGAGGCTGCTCTGATGTTTGCCCTGGTTATAAGATGTTTATTAACTGGGGTTAAGGCAGAGTACCACAAACTGTCCTTTAAGTGTGGAAAAATCCCAGCTAAACTCTGATTCCGACATGGGCAGCATCTCTCAGGACACACATGGGAAAGGTTTGACTCTCACATCTCCCTTTTCATTGAAGGTATTTACCAGCCCTGCACAGGACACTGCCTTGAGGAAAACTGTTTTTTTTTAACCCAAACCATAGCAGAACAGAGCAGAGTCGGAGCCAAGGCACTGCCTTCAGCCTGTTTCAACTGCAGGGGTCAGATTGAAGCATGAAACGGCTGCAAAGAACCTTTTTGGCACCAAATTGAAGAAATCCAGCTGCATGAAAAAGTAAGCAGCAGGGTTTTCCTCCTGTTTGTAGCACTAAAAAAGCCAATATAATCAGAGGAGCTAGGGGATGTTATCCCACTTTAACACAGAAATATCCCAGAGCAGCAGGGGGAGTGGAAAAATAAAGCTAAGCAGTGGAAAGCATGAGGTTTGTCCCCAAAATCAACATTACTTCATGGTGCTATTAAACACTACCCCATGCAAAGCTCACCTGGTCCCATCAGATGTCCCGTGGCCCTTGGTGCACACATAAGGATGAAGCCGGTGTGTTTATCCCGGCGGGGGTTTGGTTACTTTTCCATCCTGCTCTTTACACGTCTGGTTTCCAAAAGCTGACAGAGTTTCTCAGCCGAGCTTTCCCAGTGGCTGCTCAGAGCCATTTCACACAGGATTTAGGGAATACACTGGGGTTCATGGGGTGCAGGGTGAGTGTTAGGTTCTCTGTGCTTGCAGATGAGGCTCTATCCCCAAATCTCAGCTCCAAGGTGTGAGCTCCTCTGCAGGGAGGGGTGGGTTTGGGGTGTGCTTATTGCCTATGGGAGCTTTATTCAGCAGAAGGAGCCCACATGGCCTGGGAATGGAGTGCTGGGATGGGGTCACGTAGCGTGGCCGAGCTGCGGTGTCCTGCGGAATGACGTGGCTGGAACCATCTGGAAAGGGTTTTTTTTTTGAGGGAAGAGTGAGGCCCAAGGGGGATGGGAGAAGGGATGCCATGACAACCTTTGGGGGTTTCCCAGGAAACCAGGGTCGCCATGGCAACTGCATCACTCCTGTCCGAACCAGTGACTTCCGCTGGAAGGCGTGTTTGCCACTTTAATCTCCTTGCGATAAGCGGCTGCATCTCTCCCAAACCCAAAACACAAGAAGGAAATATCCCTTTGTCTCCAGCTGGGTTGTTGGAGGCTGCAGAGGAGCCCATCATGGATCCTGCATCCCCTGGTTCACATCGGCATAGCTCCCTGTGCACCATCAGCTCCTTTAACCATCCCCTTTCACCTTCCTCCTCCCCGCACCCAGACCTGCTGCACAGACACAGATCTGATGTTGGATGAAATTATGCCAAAGGGTTATAGGGGAAGGGAATTAAGAATAGAAAATGAGGGTTTGGGGGTTGGTTTTCTCTGTTGCAATCAGCAGTGACTGCCCTCGGTCTCCAATCAGATTAGGATTCCCTAAACAATCTAAAGAAGGAGAAAGGGAATCTGTGATGTTGCCGCAACAGCACATCACATTTTGATATGAAGCATCATTTAACAATGTGGTAACAGAGGCTCTGTAAGACTAAATGGTCATTTCCTCCCACCCCCCTTCCAGCATGCTCTGCAACATGTTTTCCTCGTCTCCCCACCCAGTCCAGGGCTGTTAATCCAACAAGTGAGCTTATGTGATGGAAGGGAAATCAGCTACATGCTGCCTTAGGGAAAGAGGGGGAGAAATTCGGGAGCAAAGAGAGAGGTCCCCAAAGCCGAGAAAACAAAAGCAGCCCTGCAACACGTTGCAGAATAACAACTTGTTTGGGCAGCAAGGGGGTTTTGTCTTCATCTTCCTCCTCTTTTACCTTTGCGCCGTCCTCCGGAGAATCTGAGATCCTTTATTTGGCTCTTTAGAAAGAAAGGAGCTAAAAAAATAAGCGTCTAAACCCGAGGAAACACAGAGACCGACGATGGTGCGTGTTCCACACAACACCGAGGACACAGTCACTTTGCATTATTATTGTTGGGTTGATTTTTTACCTCATCCTCAGATTTTGTTGCTGTTTGGTTGGGTTTGATTTGGGGGAGGGTGTTGATTTTTAAACATCCGTAAAGATCTTTTTGATGTTCACACAGTTGGGATTGTTCGTGGTTGTGCAGTTGCCTGTTTTAAAGGCAGCCTGTTTGAATGCACTGTGGTTGATCCCTCCTTCCTCGATCACCATGTACTCGGACTTGCTGAGGGTGGAATTGCTGCGAGCCTTCCTCATTTCCTCGCTGGAGGAGAGGTGCTGGCAGCTCCCGACATGCATGTACTGGGCTTGTTCCTCACCTTCTGTCTCCCGGTGATAGAAGTAGTTGAAATTGGAGACTATGACAGGCACGGGAAGGGCGATGGTCAATACCCCAGCGATGGCACAGAGAGACCCCACAATCTTGCCCCCAATGGTGATGGGGTGCATGTCCCCATAGCCCACTGTGGTCATGGTCACCACAGCCCACCAGAAGGCATCAGGGATGCTACTGAACCCTGAACTGGGGTCATCAGCTTCTGCGAAGTAGACGGCGCTGGAGAAGAGGATGACACCGATGAAGAGGAAGAAGATGAGCAAGCCCAGCTCCCGCATGCTGGCCTTGAGGGTCTGCCCCAGGATCTGCAGCCCCTTGGAGTGCCGGGACAGCTTGAAGATACGGAAGACCCTGACCAGCCGGATGACTCTGAGGATGGCCAAGGACATGGCTTGCTGGCCATTGCCTTGCCTCTCAGCCAGCTCAGTGCCCAGCGTGATGAAGTAGGGAATGATGGCCACAATGTCAATGATGTTCATGATGTTCTTGGAGAAGGTGGCCTTGCTAGGGCAGGCAAAGAAACGGACCAGCAGCTCGAAGGAGAACCAGATGATGCACAAAGTCTCCACCACAAAGAAAGGGTCGGTGAAGGATGACACCATGGAAGTAGCCGGGGACGAGGAGTTGGTGAAGACATCAGGTTGGAGAGGACCACCACCCATCCCAAATGTCCCCCCAGTTCCCTCATAGTCGTGATCATCCCTGAATTCTGGCAGGGTCTCCAGACAGAAGATGACAATAGAGATAAGGATGACCAGGACAGAGACAATAGCAATGCCTCGGGCTGGCCCAGAGCTCTCGGGATACTCAAAGAGGAGCCACACTTGGCGCTGAAACTCCTTGTCAGGAAGCGGCCGCTGCTCCTCCCGAATGAACCCCTCATCCTCCCGGAACTTCTCCATGGCCTCTTCCCCCAGCTGGTAGAAACGGATCTCCTCGGAGAAGATGTCAATGGGGACGTTGACGGGTCTCCGGATGCGACCACCTGACTGGTAGTAGTAGAGGATGGCATCAAAACTGGGGCGGTTTCGGTCGAAGAAGTACTCATTGCGCAGGGGGTCGAAGTAGCGCATCCGCTTCCGAGGGTCCCCCAGAAGCGTCTCGGGGAATTGCGCCAGGGTCTTCAGCTGGGTCTCAAACCTCAACCCCGAGATGTTGATCACCACCCGCTCGCAGCACTCGTGCTCACCCCCTTCTGTGGGCTGACCCGTGGGGACGGTGACCGGTGCCTGGGGGTGATCGTAGCGGTCCCCCCCGAGCACAGGGTGAGGATGCTGCTGCGGTTCCTCCAGCAAAGGGTCGCCTCCGCCGCCGCCTCCTCCTCCCACCACGGTCATGCTGCCTTCCTCCCCTTCGTCACCTTCTTCCTCCTCTTGCTCGGGGGTCGGCTGCTGGGCGGCGGGGGGCAGCGGCTCGGTGTAGCCCAGGTTGTGGTGGCTGCTGGTCGAGCCGCCCCGCGGATGGCGGCTGCAGGAGGAGGCAGCCGGAGAGTGGAGCAAGCTCCGGCGCTCGTCCATAAAGGTGTGGGGCGGAAGGGGAAGAGGGGCGGAGGAGCGGAGGGGCGGCAGCGAAGCCTCTTCTTCCTCCTCTTCCTCCTCCTGCGGGCGGAGAGCGAGAAGCCGCCGCTCAAGTGCTTCGGCGGCCGCCGCGGCTCTGAGGAGCAGAGGCTTCTCTCAAATAGTCCGCCCCCAGCGCTGACGCCGCCCCGATCAGTCACGGCTACAGAGACACCCACAGCACCCAGCACTGCCCCACAGCACCCGGACCTGCCCCACAGCACCCGGACCTGCCCCACAGCAGCGCTCCCAATGCCATGCTCCCGGAGCATCCTTTGATGCTCGGCGCGTCGCGAGCAGGCAGAGGTTTCATTCCTGGCAGAACCACTGCCTGGCAAGAACGCTCCTGCCCTTCCCATGGGAAGGGGAAATGTGATTTTTCTTCTTAATTTCGGTGTCTGCTTTTGGTTTCCAGTCGCTGTTTCCAGCCGTGGTGGGGCTGTGGGAGAGGGAAAGCAGAAGCAACAGCCACAGCCACCAACAGTTGCTCTGAATCAGTGTTTTGACTGGTGCTGAGGGTATTTGTTTGCTGTACAGAAGACAGAGCGTGTGCCTGTGTCTACGTGCACGTGTGCGTGTAAACATGCCTGTGCACGCGTGTGTTTGCTCACGTCTGTGTGTGTGCATCCCCCTAGGAAAACAGAAGTGAAGCTGAGGCAGCCTGAGCGAGGCGGCTTCATTCTGATCCCAAACCTGCATTTCAGGCTTCCCACAGGGAAACCAAAAGACTCTGAGTTTTGCTTCTTTCTCCCTTACGTTGATCTGAGGGAAATAGTTCAATTCTGGTCCAAAAAGGTTGTGGTTTCTTGGCTCTGCAGGAGCCAGTGCTGGAAAATGCTGCATCCCCTGGAGATGTGCTCTTATCCCTGCACCCACAATGGTTCCCTGTTTTCTCACACCCCAACAGCAGAAGTGCTTTAATGCCCATCCACATGCCAAGCGGGATTTGGGCAGCTCATTGAGGGAGCTCCTGGCTTTGGGAAAGAACTTGACCATCAGAGTTGGGAAGAGGCTGTGCTGCCGTTCCTAGAAGGCTCTGCAGAGGGATCTGGACAGGATGGATCCATGGATTGTGGTCAATGGAATGAGGTTCAATAGGGCCAAGTGCTGGGTCCTGCACTTGGGCCACAACAGCCCCTGCAACGCTCCAGGCTTGGAAAGTGCTTGGAAACTGCTCATAGGAAAGGAGCTGGGGGTGCTGCTTGATGGAGCTGAGCATGAGCAGCTTGTGCCCAGGCAACTAAGAGGCAACCAGGTCCTGGCCTGGATCAGCACCAGTGCGGCAGTAGAGCCAGGGCAGGAATTGTGCCCCTGGACTGGGCAATGGGGAGGTTGCACCTC
>JASSUY010003736.1:0-30197 GCA_032466535.1 Forpus xanthops | reverse complement strand
GTCCACGGGCTGGACATTTCCTCCCCCTCCATAGGGACTCCTGTGAGTAAGACTTGCACTGTATCCAGTGCTTCCCTGGGAAAACTTAGAATCTCTATAGAGTGACTTTTCACTGTTACCTTTGTATTTTAGAGCCAGGCTGTGTTAACTTCATTCAGCGCTCATATCTATGTAACTGTTATTTGCACGTGCTTTTGCAGACAGTATTTATCACTAGCAATCCAAAAGAATTTGTATCTGTTGCCTCAATAAACTGCACTGTTTCAGCAGCCAATAGTAATTTCCTCACTGAATGTGACTCCATCTCTCAGTGTGGCTGTGAGGGCTCATGAGTACGACTGGACTGGCAGTGTGATGTGCTATCAGTGAATCCGGATCAGTAAGGTTCGATATAGCAAATGTGGCCAGACTGGTAGTTGTACACTGGAGCCATGCCCGGCCCCTCTAATATCTGAGGACCATCTGGAAAGCAAGGGGTTTATTTTTGCCCCTTTAACGCAACAAGTCAATGTATTTCTCCTAAAATGCTGAACTTGACTATTTTGGTAAATCACACTCGGAGAGTGACATTGTGAGTGATGAGCAGCATTTCAGGCCTGTGGAATCTAATAACTAAGTGGTTCTGCCAGGACAACTGTGACAAATAAAAACATCTTGACGCCTCAAAACATAATCAGGGACCTAAGAAGTCCTTGACACAGTTAAGTTCTGTCAGTTCCTGTCTTTCATTTTACTGCTGTTCATCTGGGACAAAACACACTTCAGTGTTTTACTGTTCCCACACTATCAGAATAGTTAAAACCAGACATTCTTTGGTACAGAGCTTTGGACTAGAAGGAAATAAAAATCAAGTAACAAAATATGATAGTAATGACAACACACAACAGGTTTTTTAAAATTAAGTAGTTATAACACTCCCCCCCCCAGCATATTGTAGGTGTGTGACACATATTAGATCTGGGGCAAATGTACTACAGCCCAAGCTTGAGCAGCGAGACGCACATGCCTAAGTAGAAGAAGCTTCACGTTTTCTAAAGGAGAGGTGTATACAATTAATGATTTTAATAATACAAAGACCTTCCCTCTCTGAACTTCAGTACAGTGAAGTACAGTAAAGTATATATTCAGTACACTGAATATACTTCACTATACTCAGTACACTGCATTCAGATCTGGAGCCCCTAACACAGTAAGGATGTGGATCTGCTTAAGAGTCCAGAGGAAGCCATAACAATGCTCAGAGGGATGGTGCACCTCTCCTATGAAGAGAGGCCGAGGGAGTTGGGCTTGTTCAGCATGGAGAAGAAAAGGCTCTGGGGAGACTTTAGAGCAGTGACTAAAGGGGCCTGCAAGAAATCTGGAGAAGGACTTTTTACAAGGGTGTGCAGTGACAAGACATGGGGGAATGGGTTTAAACTGAAAGAGAAGAGATTTATACTAGATATGAGGAAGAAATTCTTCCCTGTGAGGGTGGTGAGGCACTGGCACAGGGTGCCCAGAGAAGCCATGGCTGCCCCATCCCTGGCAGTGTCAAGGACAGGCTGGATGGGGCTTGGAGCAACCTGGTTTAGTGGAAGGTGTCCCTGCGTGTGGCAGTGATTGGAACTGAATAATCTTAAGGTCCCTTCAAACCCAAACCAGTCTGGGATTCTATGATTGACACTTACCTGCCGTCTGACAAGATGGGAGATAACAGTCATTGGAACATTGAGCTTTGGAAGAACCGTCAGGCCTTGCAAACACTGAATAATCTGCATCTGGAACTAGTGGTAGAAATTCTCTCTCCTGTTTCAAAAGGAATCGGCAATGGAAATGCTTAAACTACACAACAAATTTGGGTGAAGTGGCAGTGCTGTATCATCAGCACAGACCTGATGCAGATAAAAGATGTACTCTTTTGCCTTGACGGCAGATGCAAGAACACCAGAAGGGGATCCTGGTGGTAAGCATTGAAAAGCTACTTTCTAAAAAACATTGTAAAACTCAAAATGATCCATTAAAGATCCTCTGTCCACCAAATTTCATCTGCTGGTTCTTAACACAAGGCTGTTTTAATTCCATCCCAACAGATGTGTTTTTCTTCCCTATGGTTTTCCCCACTACTCTCTACTCTGTCCCTTTTCCCCATTCGCAGCTGAAGGTGAAACCCACTGCCCAAACACAGCCTCTAGCCTCCCATCTCCACCTTGCCCACATTTTGGTTACTTTACAGACCTATCCTTGTGCACTTTTAGGATCTATTCTAGATGCCTCACACAACTGAAACATGATTTCATCTAACAGAGATGACTTAGGTCTACATTACTGCTTCAGCATCCAAGTTACTCTCATTCCAAACCAGTCCTGCTATGGCTGTGTGGGCCCAGTTAGCTCCATCCACAAGGGATTTGTCCTTTTTTTCCCCCTGTTTAGTTTGTAGCTTTGTCCTTTCATTCAAGTCTTCCTGTCATTCAAGTCTTCCAACTAATGGGATACAAGTTAGTATTGCCAGCAAGACAGTTCTGTTTCTCAGCAAGTCTTCTCAAATTCTAACTGCACTGACATGACAAGGTAGTGATTTTAAGAAATAGCCCAAATTTAAGATCTATTAAATCTGTGTGGAAAACAGCATCAAACAAAATCCTATCAATTACTAAGCACAGATAACCCTAACATCACTTTGTAACTGCTACATCGGGGCCTCTCCTTATTAGGATTAGGCCTAAGTTAAAATCATAATTACATTAGATAATAAAGACTCACCTCAGTAAAAACATGAAATTCAGACTGATCCACAGCAGCTGCGCTGTTTATTTTATCCTCCTTAATCTTCCCTTGGTTACCGTGTTCAATGTCTGATTCTGCAATACTGATGTCAGTTGAACTTATCAGAGTGAGCTCAGGCTCTTCCATAATACCACACCCTGACTCAGTCTCCTAGAAAACAAATTACACTAGACATCAGTGTAACAAAAAAAGGACATAAAATCACTATTCCAGGCAACAGCTGTTATCTTGTCAGAAAGAGGAGGCTCATTCGACGTGTAGAATGAAGAAAATTTGCCCCAAGCAGGAAGTGAAATGCAGAGAGCACTTTGCCTGAGATTTTGACATGTGCAGACCCTGGAAACTAAGTGCAATGCAAAGCATTTTATAGATCAGTGTTAAAAAACCCTAAACAAATAACGCAAAGAAGAACAAAATCTCCCTCTCTCCTCCACTCACCTCTAGTTTAAATTACTCAGCTCTAGGGCAAACTTTTTATCTTCTTTTAAAGCTACATCAAAGCTGTTTCCTTAAGTTTGCTTACACTTTGATTATTTACCACCTTCAGGCTTCTAAATGGGGGCAGGGGCAGCTCAGTGAGGTACCTGTGCCATGCAATGCAGATACTTACGCTGTATCAACCTGTGCTGGGAGAGGGAGGCACAATAGAGATGTAGCTCCCACAACAATCATGAGACCTGCAGCTCATTTTAGGTACTGCTGATTATTTCAGTGCCATGATGTGAAAGCAGTAGTAGAACCGAAGTCCAGGAAACACATGGATCTTAAAGCAGAACTATAAAATCCACATTTGCCAAGCTTTCAGATATTAAAGGTCTAAAATAACTTGGTGCAACAACACACAGAGAAAAAAAGCTAACAACGAAGCCTGCATGAAGTACTGCTTTTGAAAATCTGTTCTACTCACCCAGACTGGAATACAGAATGAGCTTCTGGGCACAGAACGAGAGTGTTTCTCATGTCCTTCTAGGAGAGAACCACTCTGTTGTATGAAAGCCTGGAAATGGAGGTCTGAGTCTTCCAAGTTGGTTTCTCTGGGAATTTTCAAAGATTTCTGCTCATCTGGAAAGCTTTGATCTGGCTCCTTTGTATTTCTATTGCACTGAGAATCCAGCTCCACAGCTTTATTTGCTTCATGTAAATGAACTGATCTTTCAGGAAGCTTAACAAACTTCTTATCCAGTATCTCCACAGATGAATTTTCAGAAGACACAGTCTCTTTTAGTAAGTGCTGAGAGGAAGTGCCATCCACTGTGCCTGGTGTGGTACTTAGCTGATAAAATTCTTGTTCTTCCAGTGGATTCAGGCTTTCATTTTGCATACACTCCATTGAACACTGGAGATCAATAGCTTCCGTATTTCTTGCCAGCTCTTTGTATTCTCTGGCAGATGAAATACAGTTCTCATTGCCTTGCTTTCTCATTCCACAGGTTTGGTCAGAACATCTTTGTAACATAGCACTAAGGTCCCCTGACTGACTGCTGTTCTGACAATGACCGCTCAGAGTAGATTCTAATGGCAATGGGTGAAAAGATTCCTCAGATCCTGTTAAAAAAAATTATCAAGAGTCAAAATTCTGGCCAAAACAACAGAATTTCCACTTAAAAAAAATCCCTCCCTAGTATGGCTTTTCAGTAACGTATAGGAAGTCTAGTAAATAGGAAGAAACACTTTGTTTAAAACCACTCTGCTTATGTTTCCTCAAACACGACACTAACATTACATAAAATGATTCCTTCGCTATACACAAAGCAACTTCAAGAAACAACGCTCTCTGCTGCTTCGTAGAATATACTTGGAAGAAATTCTTCATTGTGAGGGTGCTGAGGCACTGGCACAGGTTGCCCAGAGAAGCTGTGGCTGCGACATCCCTGGCAGTGATCAAGGCCAGGTCGGACAGGGCTTGGAGCAACCCGGTCTAGTGAAAGGTGTCCCTGACCATGGCAGGCAGGTTGGAACTGGATGAGTTTTAAAGTCCCCTCCAACCCAAACCATTTCATGAGTCTATGATTCTGTTTTAAGGGACAGTCTTTGTGATGGTGCTGACATAACTACATTGAAATTCAATGGATATTACAATTTATTCTCTGCAAATGGAAGTCCTTTGAGTCTTTTTCTGCCTCTAACAGAGACTAAAACAGGAAGAAAACAAACCAAAACATCTTTACTTGGGCAGAAACTCTTCAGAGTACAATAAAACATTCAAATTGGAACAATGACTGCTGTTCCTACAAGTTACAACACTATACCCTAAATTACCTTTCCCTTAGGATCTGCACATACAAACTGAGATACTATTTCTATTTCCAGAAGAGGTCTGAAAAGAGGAAGACCAAGTATCAGCATTTTTTGTTACCAAGGAGGCATTTCAGCAGTATAATATATGCCAAACAAACAACAGGTTTGTTTCATAGAATCATAGAATGGTTTGGGTTGGAAAGGACCTTAAGCTCATCCAGTTCCAGTTCCCCTGTCATGGGCAGGGACATCTTCCACTAGACCAGGGTGCTCCAAGCCCCGTCTAATCTGGCCTTGAACACTGCCAGATCCGGATGCGGCAGCCTCAGCTTCTCTGGGCAACCTGTGCCAGGGCCTCAGCACCCTCACAGTGAAGAACTTCTTTACATGTATTAATTTCTGACTCATGTTTGATCACACTGGTTGCACACACTCCAGCACATATCCTAGCAGTAGGCTTTTTACACACACAGGAATAAACCTCATGAACCTTTAACAATTTCCTTTAAGGATTCTTTTGCATTCTTTGACACCTTCGAAATATCTAGGTCTACATGTATAAAGGATATTGTCTCCTGATAACAGCTGTTCACAGGGAGTGAGGAATTACACTGCAACATCAGCCATCAAGAGAATTCTCCCAGTGATGGACTTATGTATCAACCTACCTTGAACTGACAACCCAAACCGGTTTTGATTCACTTAGCCTGTTGCCTATGTTATTTTCTACCCTCTTTTAAAGCACAACAATAACTGGTTTGGGATTATAAAACCACTTAAGGGACGGGGAGATAATGCAGTTAAATTTAAAGCACAAAGATTGTTTCTATAAGCAATTTAGAAATAGAATGTTTTGAAGTTCTCAATGTTTTGTTCTGAAAAGAGCTTCGGAAATATTAAGATTACTGCTAGCTGCATTTGGAATTTTAGATTGGTTCTTATCTTTACGATACATAAAGTTAACTTGAATTCAACATTAAAAAGGATTTTTCCTGTTATGAGCTGCAGTTAATGCTGTAGAATCATAAACGTTTAATCTACTAAATTAATTACTACACTGTAATCTAAAAGTTATTTCCTTCCTTTCTTCCCCCTTTTATTTTGTAGATAGTTAAAGCAACTGCGTAATCAGATCACATATCACAGTGTGCAGTACATAATGTCTCCTTGTGTGATTTAAGAGTGGAGAAGGAAATGCAGTGATTTCTTGAATGATACAATGGATAAAAGACAAATGAGTCAGGCAAGATATTTTAACATATATTCCTCAAAATTTTAATCAATTTTTGGAACTTCCTTAATTTCCTCAAACTTGAACAGTGATGGATACGCATTAATAAATATTTGAAAAAGTACTTGAACTGACAGTTTCAGCCAGAGTTGATGTTTCTTCACTAACATCATAATTGCTGCACAAGTAACACAATATCCATTACAGTGACTTGAATATGCAGGTCTGCTTTTGTATTAAAGTCACAACTATTGAGGAAATAAAACTTCACAAGATTTTGGAGTTGTGCCCATAAAAAGGTAGTGGAGAAGTCAGTGTGTGAGAGCAGCAGCATTCCAAAGCAGGACTGAGACAAGTGAAGAGTTCCTTCCCCGTTTCAAAACAGCAAACCCACCTTGAGGGCTGGTATCTACATAGTGGCAACAGGCTGGTTCTGAAAGCGCTGATCTGACTGTGCTGCACACACCTGGAGTAACATTTTCTTCAGCAGACTGTTCTTCTAGTGTAACCTTGTTTGGCCTGCTTGTTTCCACACTAGAAGGCAGGCTGCTTCTTTGTATAGTCAAACTGGAGTTTCCCACTTCCAGAGATGTAGAAGTGTCTTTACTTTGAGTTGAAAATTTTGAAGTCTAGTGGCAGGAAAACAAAAATGATCTTGATTTAGGATTCAGTTTCTCAGAAATACAAAAGATGAAAAGCTAAAGGTAGTATTTGATTTTTGGATCACATTTCTGCTACAACCAGCAAAAATGCTTTCAGAAAGTTCTACATGTACCAAATATCATTGCTGCATTTCTTCTAAACAGAAGACAGTAGAGCGGTTATACATTTAAATCCTATAAAAATCTTAAGCTCAAATCTTTCCTCCACAGATTTTCTATAGTACCTTGCTAAATTCTCTATTGTCTTGTGAAATTCTGTTTTGAGAACAGGATGATGAAGTATCAAAGTCAAGACTTGGTTCCAGAGGCTGAAAGAACTGGCGATAGAAGTTTGGAAAAGGTCTCTCCATTTCAGGAAAATCAAGTTCAGCTGTTAGAGCTGTAAGAAAAGAGGTTGTTATAAAAACAAACACACCCCAAGCACCCCAACACCCCTCTCAAGGAAAGCCCATGGACACATCACACCTTGCTTCTATATGCAGTAAGTAAAGCATATATAGTTCTGCAGGTATACAAATAAGCTTGTAGAAAAAAAATAATCTTTACAGCACCCAATTCCTTCACTCTGATACAACACAGGTACCAAAAGCAGCAGCAAAGTGCTACACTGATGCAATTTGTTTTGAAATGGAAAGCTGAAGCCAGTAAGCTTTCTGTTAAGCACTCCTGAGACTGCAGAAGCACTATAAGCTTCCTAGTATCAAATCCACAGTGACAGAGAAGCAAGTCCAGTGAGGAGCCACAAGGATGATTCAAGAAAGGAAGGATGAAGCAAATGATGTGCAAAGAGAAACTGAAAGACTGAGTTTGTTCAATCTTAAGAAAAGGATCTGGGGTGTAAGGGAAAGGGCAGAGAAATTTCTGCTGTCTTCTACAGTATAGAGAAGATGCAGTCAGGCTCGTGAAGATACTCATTGAAAGAAAGAGAGATAATAGACACAAAATGGAACACAGGAAATTCTGTCTGGAAGAGAGGGAAGAGAGAGGAGGGAGAGAAGAAAGTTGTTTAAATATTGCCCAGGATGTGTAGCATCTATGTCCCCAGAGATACACAGAACTTGCCTGGGCAAGGCCTTAAGCACCCTGGTCTCAGCTTGCTCTGCTGTGAGCAGGAAGAACTTGGATCACATAACCAGAAGTCCTTGCTGCTCTAGATTAATCTATCATTTTATGGTTCTAGGTATTCAAATGTTCCAGGAGGAAGCAGCTCACATTCAAATACTGGCATTATCTTCATAATAACCAAGAAAGATGTTCTTATTTTCATGAATCATTACATTCTTCTAGAGAGAACAGAACTTCCACCTGATAATACCTTTCATCAATTCTGTGACCCTACATGAATAATAGTGTTAGATATTATTGTCTCTACCTTCCTGAAAGGAAAGTTGTGCATAAACAAGTGCTAGGATAGCCAGAGATAACAAACAGCCTCGACATGGTAGCAGGAAGCTGCATGGAACTAAACTATGTTCAGACACTTGACCAGACTACCCTTTACTTTTTTCCCCACCATTACACTATGCGGACATAAAGCAAAGCACATAGAACATGGAAGCAGCAGAGTTGTCGCATGCAGAATCCTTGCTGAATTTAAAATATAAGTTGAATATAAATGCTGCAGACTAACACATAACATTGAGTAAACTACTACTATATGAGGAGAGTACAGCACAAAAATGCTTTAAAATGGTGAATACCTTGGAAACATGCATTGTCCTCTGAGAAGGAGCTTAAGTCTCCAGTAGATTTCTCCAAGATCTGATTTTCTCTGTAAGGGTACATCTCTCCTTCAGGCAGCTGACTTTCAGATGCCCCAGACAAATTATCTTGCCTGGGTTGTAAAGTGAAAGGCAGGGAGGGTTTCCAAAGGTGCATTGCTGTTTCTCTGGAAACCCCATCTTCTGTACTATCAGAAGACAATCCTAAAACAGAAAGCTAGATGTCCATAATTTGCATATAAACCGATTACATTAAGTCATCTGAAAAGACACTGCTTAATATCCTGAAATACTCCCTGGAATACTGAAATAAGCTCCTGAGGAGCTCTGGGGTTTTGTTTCTTTAACTGCCTCCTGTCAGTGCTGCCATAAACCTTACCACAGATTTCCACAAATTCAAGTTCATACTATCTAGCTGGACCCTAGTCAGCCTAGCTTAGCACTTTTAGGCTATGCAGACTTAAGAAGTACTGAAACAGAAAAATCAGAGAAGAATTAATATGGAGGTTTCATTATAACTAGCATATTCTTACCTCCTCCTGAATATAGATATATGTGATCTTGACCATCATGGCATTATGTAGCAGTTTTATTCATGCTTAAACAGAAATTTCCTAATACCAACACAAGAAATCAGAGGGAATCAAGGCAATCAAAATGATGCTTCTGGTTAGGGCACCCACCCCGCTTTGGCTCTGTGCTTACAGAAGTATAGCTCAAAGCTCTCAGGAAAGGTCATTGGTGAGCATTGAGTGGAGGGTGAAGACACAGATCTAGGCTTGAAAAACTCATTCATGCAACTGAGTACGAAACCTTTGGTATTGTTCTTCCATAACTAAACAACAACATACAAACAAATGATCTCGAGATTTGCTTTACCTTTCTTATGTCAATAAAGCCCAGATTTGTCATCTGAGTTATGAAGTTTAATATTCAAAATAACACCAGTTTAGAACATTAGGGTTAAGATGAGTTGCTGAAATCTCAGGTTGTAGAAACTGTAGTCTTCGATGTACAAACATGGAATAGAGGAGCAACTATATATGTGTTATAAAGGAACAGGGTTTAATGTTATGACTAACAAGATGAAGAGGCAGACTGCAAGCAAAGGAGGATATGCACATGTAGTTCCCAGGAAACTATTACAAGTTAATATGGCATTCAAACAACACTTTTACAAATAAGTTATGAAGAATTCCTACTGTGACAAGCAGATACTGGAACAATTCTCTTGAAAGCAAGACAACACTCACAGCTCTGTACCACTGACATATTGATTAGAAAACTTTCATCAGTGTTTCATTTGGGGATCAGGTTGTTTTAACACCTTGCCATTTAAAACCTGCTGGTGTTACAGTTGCCTCATGAAACCCCAAATATCCTTCGCCAGAGCAGACGTTGTAAGGTTATTATAAAAGTGAAAAAATCACGAGCACATAATGGAACCTTCTAGTTACACTCAACTGTGAGAAATATTAATCATTCTTAAGTGAAGCTCCATATTAGCTTATTTCAGAAGAACTTATACGCAGTGAGTTAGAGCCATTCTGCTTTAAAATAAAGACAACACATTTCCTTTTAGAAGAACAAAAGCCAAATGCTTACCAGGGTCAACAGAGTTCACATCCAACACTTCACTAGTCAGAAAGCTTCCAGTGGAAATAGTTGAAGATAAGTCACAGGGTATTTCTTGTACCAACGCCTCTGAGCTCAAGTTTGTGGATCCTACTTTAGAAAGTGCTTCCTAGGATGAACAAACACGCCTATTACCATGAGTTCAGATGTCCATAATTAAACCAGACATTTTATCCTGAGCTCAGTTCAAGTGTAGAAGCCCTCATGCTCTGTACAGTCAGGCAATTCAGGTTCATCATTGCTCAGTACAAACCATTCACACCCATGTCACGACACATCACTTTCCAACAGACCCCTCCCCTCAATACACACACTTGCACACACAAACACACACACACACACGCAAGGTTATAAAGCCTCTCAGAACTACATACAAATCATGACACCTGGAAGATTGTTTTTATCTTCTGGTGGTCAGATTTGGCTATTTCTCATCACAGACCCACTTCAGTAGAATTGTGGATCTCAGAGGGACATATATTCAATACATGGGAAAACTCAAGAGCTTCACATGTACTTGCAATACTGAGCCTTCCGCATGCAGATTGACTTGAAAAAGAAAGTAAGCTAAAAATACACAAAATATCCTAGAACATTCTCTTCTTTAATTTTGAGGTAAGCTCTACAAAGTCACAGAAGAGAGAACGAGGGTTAGATGTGAATAATTCTTCCCAAACTCTGAACTAAAATGTGCACTGAGAAAACAAAGACAAAAATCTAAGAAATTCTTCCCCTACATTTTTTATTATATGCCACGTCACATGAATATATTTACTATACACACACAAACCATTTAAAAGTAATTTCATATATACACAGCATTTGTTAATACCATTTTTATCTCCTGACAAAACAATGGGATCTCTGGCTAGGGAACAGCAGGGGGTATCACTGGTGTCGATTTTGGCAAGGCTTTTGACACTGTCTCACAACATTTTTTATCCCAGTTTGGATGTCACAACCTGGACAGATGGATGGTCAGGCTCAGAGGACAGTGATTAAAGCGTTACAGCCCACCTGGAGGTGGGGAACAGAGTACAACAGGGACTGGCCTCTTTAACGCCTCTGGACATGACCCAGAGGAGGACACCATGCTTTTATCAAGTTTGCAGATAACACTAAGTTGAGAGGACCATCTGACATGCTAACTGGCAGGGATGATATCTAGAAGGACCCCATGAGGTTGGCCCTGCAGGAATGTTTTGAAACCCAGTGACAGCAATGCAAAGTCCAGCACTGGGAAGGAAGAACCACACACAGCAAGCCAAGCTTGGGCCTGCCTGGGAACCAGCCCTTGAGACAGAACCTAGGAGTCTTGGCAGAGAGCAAGCTGAACATAAGCCCATGGAGTGCAGCAAAGAGGGTAACAGCATCCTGCACTGTATGAACAGGAATACAACTGGTGGTAGACCACTGCAGCCATTACCTCTCTTCACTTGGTGCTTTCTTATTCTGGCTGCATCTACAACACTGTACCTCATCTTACTTCCCCAATACGACACACAGATTTTTATCACAAAGTAGGGAGTAAGTATGTTATATCATTATTTTGATATGACTGACCGTATTATCAAGTCTGAGCGATGGTCCAGAATGTGCTGTAACTTCATCTCCAGCTTCAGCAGCAAGAACTGGTGAATCTTGAGCCACTTCAGAATCCTGGAACTGGTCTGAACACAAACGTAATAGAAGCAATAAGTAATGGAAAGTAACTTTTAGAGTTCATAGTTGGCAATTTTCATTTGAGCACCAGATGGCAGCAATACTCTACTGCTGCTATCCTCACTATCTGTGCTGATTTTGCTCATCCTTACTACTTCCTTCTCACAACATACTTCCTGCTCCACTGTACTGCCAATTGTCAACCAGTGGTTCTTCTTGACCAAACTTTCTAAAATTTCTAACAAGCATGACTGCTCACTGCAGAGCATGCAGGAAGAGCTAGAAAATCATGCTGTAGCTTTGCAATTTGAAACACAGCTTTGCTAGTCTTACTGCAAACTGGGCAGGGGGGAAACCTTTGCCCTTCACCATTACAGTGATTACAAAGAAAAGCAGATATTCTAAGTACATCAGAAACAATGAACTGTAGTGTGGCCAGTGTTCAAGGCCAGGTTGGACAGGGCTTGGAGCAATCTGCTCTATTGGAAGGTGTTGCTGCCTATGGCAGGAGGTTGGAACTGGATGAGCTTTAAGGTCCTTTCCAACCCAAACCATTCTATGATCCTATGATTACTACCATGGATCTGAATCACTTTTGCCACAATGCTCTTACTCTTATGTGCAAGACCATTATCTCTGTGCAAAAAATGCACCGTATCAGCATGAGAAAAATGCAACAGTCGAAAAATGTAGTTGTTCCATTTTTCCTACTATACACAAAAAGGAGTGAGAGTTTTCCTCTGAGACAACACCAGTAGTATCTACATGATGTGATACTTACATATCTTGGTAAATATGAAACATTTTGAAACTCATTTGGAGTAGGTGAGAGGGGGAAAGCTAAAGTTTCCTATAGCCACTACCATCTAGTAGACTTGTGGGAGAAAGTACAAGACATGAAAGAAAATATATCTCAAATATATTTGGATTAAAAGAGAAGTTAACTTGTCCTTAACTCCTTTACTATAACACTGAATGCTACCAACTGATCTCAAAACAAAGGGCTAAGAAATCCTCAAACAGATTCTTTTCCCCTCAAGATCACAATTGTTCTAAAAAGCTCTAGCAGGCTTGATCCTGATAATTTCTGGGCAGTAACGAAACAGAGCTTTTGGCAACAGAATTTGCACATTATATGAAGAGTGGAAGAATGGTAAAGAAACACAGTAGCACTGCAGCACTAAAAAACATCCCTACCTCCAGAAAAGCTGTATATGTTGAACACTGTGCCAGCATAGAGAGAAGGATGAATCAAAGAGCACAGAACACTTAGACTGTGCTCTTAGATTTCTAAGACTAAGACTATAATCTTCAGGTGCACAGGAAAGAACTCCTAAGGTTTGAGTAGAACCAGGTAGCAATAAGCTCCGGCTGGATGCAGCAGTTGTGACTGAGCCTATTATACACTGCAGGTCTGCTCCTCCTCTTGGAGCAGGATACAGGACAGAGAGGATCCTGAAAATGAGCAAGGTCTTGAAGAAAATTCCTTGAATCAGCATGAAAACTGCAATCATATCCTCACCTGGTATTTAAATACCTCCATAGGAGAAAAGCCACAGAGTACAAAACATTTCCAAACTCAAAAGTAATAACAAGAAGCAGCAGCTAGAAATGGCTGTCAGACACTTCTTCTATAGTTTGATAATAAATTTAAATGCTGGAACAAGCTTCCAATGAATCCTCCATTTCCTGATACCTTTCCATCAAGATTAGCTGATACCTGTCCATCAAGATTAGATACATTTCTGAAAGAAAGGATATTCTTTTCTAAAGGATATCAGCATGAGTTAGTAATTTAGCATACATATGAGATTCAGTCCTCTCCTGTATATAAGTTCCATGGAGAGCCATGCTACAAATGTTTCCTTACTATACTGTAATAACCTGCATTGCTCATGCTATGTTAATATAATGGATGAAAACAGCAATTCCATGTTCTAAACCAAACTATTTAATTAAAAACACAACATGCTCATATGTCATTACTTTATTACATTACTATCCTTAAAAGATGTACTTAGTGACTCATACAGGAGGGTTGGTCAATCTTCTCCCTCCAAAATAACAGCGCAAGGCTCTTGTTCCTCCCAGCCTCCTGACATCCACAAGGGATTTTCATGTTTTGACCTCCAGGCCACTACACTATGACAAAGGATTTGTATTTGAGAATTGAGCCTATAATAGCCAGAATGCATTTCTTTTAGAATCACAGAATAGTTAGGGCTGCAAAAGGCCTTAAAATCATCTACTTCCAAATCCCCTGCCATGGGCAGGGACAGGTCACACTAAACTATGCCACCCAAGGCTATGTCCAACCCAGCCTTGAACACCGCCAGAGATGGAGCATTCACAGCTTTCCTGGGCAAACCATTCCAGTGCCTCACCACCCTCACAGTAAAGAATGCCTTCCTCATATCCCATCTAAACTTCCCCTGCTTAAGTTTGAACCCGTTACCCCTTGTCCTATCACTACAGTCCCTAATGAAGAGTCGTCCTCTGGACTTGCTCCAACAGTTCCATGACCTTTTTATGTTGCAGACACCAGAACTGCACACAATACTCCAAGTGAGGTCTCATGAGAGCAGAGTAGAGGGGCAGGATCACCTCCTCCATTCTGCTGGTCACATTCCTTTTGATGCAGGCCAGGACAGAGTTGGTTTCTGGGCTGCAAGAGCACACTGAAGGCTCATGTTCATTTTTTCATCATCCAACACCCCCAAATCCTTCTCCTCAGGGCTGCTCTGAAACTCTTCTCTGCCCAACCTGTAGCTATGTCTGGGATTGCTCAGACCCAGGTGGAGGACCTTGCACTTGGCATGGTTAAACTGCATCAGGTTGGCATCAGTCCACCTCACAAGCGTGTCAAGGTCCCTCTGGATGGCATTCCTTCCCTCCAACATATCACCTGAAGCACACATCTTAGTGTCATCAGTAAACTTGCTGAAGGCCCACTTCATCCCACTGTCCATGTCACTGACAAAGATGTTGAACAAGATCGGTCCTAACACCAATCCCTGAGGGACATCACTCATTATTGGTCTCCAGCTGGACACTGAGCCATTGAGCACACCTCTTTGTGTGCAGCCATCCAGCCAGTTCTTTATCCACTGATTGGTCCACCTATCAAATTGACGTCTCTCCAAATTAAGAGACAAGGATGTCATGTGAGACAGTGTCGAATGCTTTGTATACATCCAGGTAGATGACATTAACTGCTCAACCCTGTCCATCAGTTCCACAGCCCCATCATAGAAGGCCACCAAATTGGTCAGGCAGGATTTTCCCTTAGTGAAGCCATGCTGGCTATCACCAACCACCTTGTTGGCTTTTTTTCCCCAACAGGAATTGCAGTAAAATAGCAGCAATTATTTTAGGGTGCAATTTGAAAGACAGAACAAACCACTCAGTGAAGACAACATGAAAACAGATATTAGTCCAAATCCAACCATGCAGACAAATACAAGATGTAGTTTGCTCATCTGGTGATGGGTAAGACAGTCTGTCAAAATAATGAAGTATGGACAAATATTTGGGATTACCAAAAATGAACTGAAATCTTGGGTTAGGTTGGATCACAAAAAATAATGATGCTTGGAATAACATCTGTATAATGCAGCAATACATGGAGATAATCACATCTGGAATATGGCTCAACAGCACTGTTGAAGATGAATATAGAGAGACAAACCTGCTAATATGTAATGAAGGAGAACTGTGGAAGAGGTATATATCTCAAATCTTGTCACTATTTTCAGGCTGACTTTCCAAGGAAATCAGATTTATGCCATCAAACTGCCTGTCTCATCTGTAGAGTTGTTCTGCAATTCCATATTAACTGTTTGCATTCTATTGGCCCATTTTAACCAAAATGTATTGGGAGGAATAAATGTCGAGCATCCAAAGTTCCCAATTCATCTTTTCACACATCAGTGACATGATAAGAGAGATCAGGCAGAATGGTGGCCTCACTGGTGGTACTGAGCTGCAGTATCACTTTAGCGCTGGTAACCACTCAATGTTGAGCATAGGGCTTCATCCTCCCCTCTAAATTTGAGAGGGTTAAGGTTAGTTTTCTTCTTTTAAAATTTGAAGCATTCACAAACCACTTAATAACAAAACCATCTTTTTTCTTTTGATAACCAAAACAACTTGACTTAATTTACAGAATGAGACTTTGTCCCATATGGACACAGCCTATCGTCAAAGGTGTGACCCTCAGGAGGAAGACACACATGTGACTTTCCACAGCAGTTTGCTCCCTATAGATGCACAGGATTCTGCCGATAAGGGCAGAGCAACCACATAACGCAAAAGAAGTTTCTTAACAAACAGTTCTGCAAGCACACGCCTTGGGTGAGAAACTGCTGACTAGCAATAAATTTTACTGCTGCATGGACTTTTGTTACTAGAATAGTAATGTATCACAGAAAATGGATATGAACTTAATCATTCTGAGGCACGCGCTTGTTACACTCATGCTTAAAACACCCTTTTCTGTACTTAAAATTGGAACAGTATTTAAATAGCACTACATGTTCTTTAACAAGTCATATGCTACAAATAAATAGCAGTAAAATTAGCAGTGCTGAATGGTATACACATAATTCTATGAAGAAAGAGGATTTTCTCACCTGAATCGTGTGAACTTTCAGCAGTCGTCAGCAGCACCTCTTGTAATAATCTACTGTGCCTTGGACTTCCACTGGAGATTTGCTCCTCAGAGTTTGTTACGCTCGAAGGTAATCTTCTGCCTTCTTTGCGACTGTAACGTTTCACATATGAAAACTCCCCCGCAGTCGAAATGGGAGAAGATTCTCCACCAACAGAATCTGTTTTATCTGAATTGCAAACATTTGCAACCAGTTTAGGTATAGAAATGCAGTGGTTTGTATTGCATGAAGAATATTAAGATGCATATTCTATCCCACAGAAATAATCTGCTGAATCTGTACCATGGTCCATTTTAACAGCCACACCAGGTCAGTAGAAACCTCTGCATTACAGCCTATGGATTATGCAGGTTGAAAAATTACACAGGTCACAGATTTCCTAAAAATAATCCCTAGCACAACTACAGTATTTCATTAAAAAAAAATATTCAAACTGATTTTTCCACATTGCAAATCCACCAAAACTTGGAGTGTTTTTCCCAAGTCCAGAGGCAACAGAACTCCTCTGCTTTGGCTTCATGATTTCTCCCCAGCCTGTCCCACACAACAGCTTTTTTGACAGTTGATCCAATAAAAAACTCCAGTTCAACTTTCTAATACCTTCCATAAGAATAAATTACCTGTGGACCATCATGGGATTATCCAGAAAATGAGTACTCCCTCTAGAAATCCACTGGATGTATTTCAGAAAACTTTTTGGGGATGGATTTTGATTTTAATCCCTTTTTTAATTAATGTGTGTAACACTAAGCCAAGTGCTTTTGAGAATATTCTTCAATCAAAACCTTCACCAACAAAACTTGTCTCATCAAGATACCAAATTGCTCCAACAAGAATTAATGTGTAGAAAGTGATGCTGACCAGCATTAATTACTTTGCTTTAATTAAAAAGCCCCCGTATCAGCTGTTCCGTTATTTAACTCCAGATGAATGGCAGCCTGACAGGCCTGTAATTGGTTGCATTGTTCTGCTTTGCCCTTTTCAAAACACTGGCACAATATTAAACGTTCTGTAAAACATGCATTAAATTTTAGCTATGAAGAGACTTAAATTCAAATGCTTACATTTAGAAAGCATCCGTTTGTTGTAGCTAATTAATGTGCCTTACAGAGAATTAGGAAACGTTGCATGCAGACTTACAAAACAACAACTGCCTTGTACAGTTCCTTCCCAAAACTTTCATGAAGAGTGTTTTTGTTTTGTAATGAAAAAAAAAACTTAAAAAGTTAGTCTAAAAATTTCTGTAGAAACCCGATATTAACTCCTTCAAAAGATTTCACACTCATTTTAATAATACACTCAAAAGCTAAACTTTGCAGTGGTCCATCAACTCTGATGGTTCTCGGCTCAACTACTGTACAATTGTCTATTAAAACACCTTGCACAACAGAGAAATCAAGAGGAAACTTAAGTAATGGAATGATATTGAATTTCCTATTCCTGGCAAAATTTTGTTTCATGTTTCTCTAGCCAGACATTAATAGGATGAGCTCTTCTCAGCTATAACTCACTTTGCTACTATAAAAATTATGCCCTAAAACAAGGCAACAGTACCAGTTATTATTTCATAATCAATCATCTCAATTACTCCTAATAGCCTCCAAGCTTTATTTCTCAAGAACAGCAGCATTTATTATACATTTTTATATCCATATATATATTTTACCTGCAAAAGAAATGTTGCAACTCTTCGGTGTGTCTACTTCTGGTATGACACTAAGTTCATGTGGTTCCAAAACAAGCCCTAACTTGACTTTTGCCACAGGTGGCTTGGAAGATCTCCATTTCTGTTCTCTAAATAGAACTTTCTCAGACTGTTCTGTAAAATAAAGTTTTGCAATTTGTAATAATGCACAGATCTCAAATTAACTCAAGAAGATGACAGAGCATTTCATCTGAACTGCAAAATAAAAACTATTCTAATGAACAATACTATTCAGCCTTACCAGTCTGCCCTGCTGGACTTATACACTCTGAAATCATTTCACTTCCATGAAATTTACTCCTGCCACAATTCTCTTGCTGGTAGTTTTCCAAGGCTTGGAAAAAGTCAGTCCTATCAATCCAGTCAGGGTTTTGTGCTTCTGTCATTTCTTCACTTGTGCGGCTATGCCTCACCTTAGAAAAGTAGGAAGGGGAAGCAACTGTATATAAGACCATATCTATACTTATTTATCAAGCCAACATTTTCTTGTGCATGCATTCCATGAAGGACAATAAATACTGAGCACTTTGAGAAAGTAGTTCAAGTATGCAAGACACTGGATGGACTTGCTTAGCTTACAAGAACATTTGGGCATACAGGTATTTTATTCAGCTTTACAAACCTCATCTGCTAAAACATAATCATGTACATTCTCAAGGTCTTTGTTAGATTAGAGCTGAATATTCTGCATTTTAAAGAGGAAAAATTCCTGAAAAATTTGCTTTTAGTTTTTCAGCTCCTGAATTCAGGAATTTTAGCTGCTTGGAGGTTGTAATGCAAGAGAGGGACTCTGGGCAGCAGCAATTTTTCTAAGATGGCTTCTGTTTAAACTCCCTACCCCCACAAAAAAAACCCAACCCAGGATTAAAACTGGAAGGGTGCAAAAGAAGCTCCTTTAGAACTAAAAACGTGTTTGAATTTTTCTTCTGTTACCCAGAAACAAGCAAGCTTACAAGTCAGGAGTGCAGCTGCCAAATCATGTTCCTAACAGGTACACATAAAAAGAGAAACTTTAAAAAACGATCTATTTAAAATGGGTCTGGTATCCTTTGAGTTATTAAGTATTTTTAATACAAGAGCTGAGGAAAAATCTCTACCTCGGATACTTCAGACAACATAACCATTTCAACAGGCATTATGTTCAGAGACCAAGCATAGTTCATACTCTTTCTGTTAGACTGAACAGAATGGCGCTCTCGGGGCTTGCACAAGAGAACTACTGATTGCAAATTGCAAGTCCTAATTAAAATTTTCATTATGGTAAATCACCTAAAACTGTCAACACTCCATGGGGTACTTTGCTAATTGGTAACATTCACAAGTTTGATCACCTACTGGATGATTCGCCGTGCAAAACATCCATAAAGCTCACCTGATTGTTCAGTAATTCTTGCAAAGCCTCTTGCTGTCTCTGCATCTGTTCCTTCAGTTTATCTTGCTTCTGTAAAAGTAGTTGCTCTTGTACTTTCTGTCTAGAAAGAAGAGCTTCTCTTTGTGCATCTAGCTGCTCTTGCAATTCTTTCAAATACTTTTGCTGAGCTTGGATGCTTTCTGATGAGGCCAAGACTCTGTCCCTTAAATTCAGGATACCACAATAATTTAACAAAGATTCATCTCCCGGTTTTGATACCAAGAATTCCTCAACACCCTGGGCTTTAGATTTCTCATGAGGTGAAGTCATAGGTTCAGAAACATTGAGGGGCTGTTGAAGGCTTGTTCTGATGGTGCTCTCTGCATAACCCTGCTGATACGTCAAAGAATCAACTGGAACTGCCTGAACTACATGAGACACTTCTCCAGCTTTTGTCTCTGTTTGATGGTTAGACGTCTTCTGAGATAACCCTCTGAAGTGCACCACTTCTGAAGGTTCAGAGAAGTCTTCTACAGGCAACATAAATCTAACTTGTACTCGTGCTTCCGGTTCTGTTCTTACTGCAGCGACATCTTCTATGACTAACCCTGATGGTGACTGGAACTGAGATGGTTCTCTGACATAACAGCTGGAAGTTTCCAATGTTCCCACTCCTTCCTGTGAAGGATGGCCACAAGGCAAGTGAAACTCTCCATGCTTCAATTTCAATGCTTCTGAAAATTGCACACGTCTGACATGACAAATGTTATTAATTTGCTCTTCATGTTGCTGTGAAGATGAATTTTCTGACATACATGATGTTCCTGAAAACACAGGTAGCAACCGTGCATGCTCTTGTGCATGAACTTGTTCAGGTGACTGGCACTGTGTGGGCTGCACTCCTTGCCTCTGCAGAAGTGCTTCTGGGACAGGCTTTAAATGAATTGATTTTGTGTCCACAGAGTTTGGAGGTGCTGCAGCAGACAAGTGTCTTTGCTTCAGTTTATTCTGATACTCCTGAAGATGCTTTCTACCTTCTTCAATGGTCTGTCTGTGCAGCCTGAACAGAACAAAATCATAAATCTTTCTAGAGTGGTGTAAAGATAAACAGCAATTTCAATAATCAAAACAATTCAGATTATTTTGAAACAGGCAACTTGGACTTCCATTTCCTAAAGAAACGTACCTATTCTGCTGCAGAAGGCGTTGCTGGTAATTACGGATCATCTGTAAACGGCTGTCTTCTCCAGGACTCCTGGGTTCTGACACTGTACTATTTCCAGCCTAATCAAAATAAAACAATTTTAATTGCACTTATACAAATAACTCACAGAAAACTATTAAAGCAACAACCTTCAGCTGTATGTTCTTTCTCCTAAGTTCACAGAAGTCACTCTGTACAGCCCTTTGGCGGCTGTGAGCTTTCAGTCTGAAGCAATGAAGCTAGAGCAGTTTCTGGAACAGATGGCCTTCAGCTACAATCTCTCTTGGCAAGTGCAGCGTGCACCATCAAAGTCAATGGTGCTTACAGCAGCTTAGCTCAAAGATGTAAATGTACCCTGTAGTAAACTCAGAGCAATGATCCAAAAGAGCTGCATTTTCAAGGCAATCAGATTCTCAGATGAGTAGAGGTAGTGCATATGATTCAAGATTAAAAAAATGATTACTTTCCTTAAACACCCTCAATACATTCATCTCCTTTAAGTAGCTGTTTGAGATTTAGACAGACACAACCATGGAGGTGAGTTTTTTTTTTTCATTCTCCCCATGGCCCCATTGTTTTTTTCATATTGGATATACAAAGACAAACCAATATCGGAAGTCCAGTGATACCATGCGAAATACAGGTTTCTACAGCAAACAAAAGGAAACTTTTTTATGTATGAACTTCTGATTCATAGCCTAAGAAATAAAAACTGATTTTCCTGATTGCTGTGATTTAAAACAGGCAAATGGCTCTAGATTTTTATAATGAGGATAATTAAAAAGATACACACAATTTTCTACAATTCTTCACCTCATGTTCCACTTTGTTCTGCTGCTCTGGAGAAGGAACACTCTGGCTTTGTATCAGCTGACCTTGCTCTTCCTCCTCTTTTTTTTTCTTAGCTTTCTCCAAACAGGTTTGTATTTGGATCTTAAGAAGATCGGCCTCCAAACGTGCTCTCTCTTCTTCAATTTGTTGAAGTAAGGCCAGCTGTTCCTGTTTCTGTTTCTCTATTTGCTCATTCTGTTGAGAAAAAAATGAGGGTTAACCTCCAGAATGGAAGGACCATGATATAAAAGATCACTCACACACAAACACCATACACAAAACTTTGTTCCAATTACAGCAGAAATCTTCTTGCTTGTGAAAGGCATTTCAGAATTGTCGGAGGCCTTTAAAAGTATTTCCAAAGTTTACCAGAATAATTTTGTTTTACTGCCTAGACATTTCTAATAGTCCCTGAATCCATTTACCATCACACTATTATCTGTTCTCAAATTAACAGAATGGATAAGATCAGAATCTAACTATTCAAGGTACATTATAATTTTCCAGAGACTGCAAAAGAAGCCCTTTTATTACACTGAATTCAAAATCTACTTTGCATTTTATAGAGCTTTTCATTCAGAGTTCACCACATTTAAATGTTAATTCGAACCTTCCAAAACTCCTGAAATAGCTAATGTAGGACCACTTTCAGAGCACTCCATAAAATTCTGAAGTGGTTTGTTTATGCTTATTCTCTTCCCCTGTACCTACCAGCCACAAATCACTTAGAGCCATGTGTTGCAACAACATATATATTTGAGAATGAAAGCGAGCAAAAATGTCCAAGTACTGGCAAAGATGAAGTGGACAACAGCCTTTAATGAGCCAGCCTGAATTGGGATTTCTGGAAGAGCAGCTAGAGAAAAAGCCAGGGCTGAGAACAGTTAATGTGGACACAGCAATACATAACCCTGGGCAGGTGCAAAGTGGGAGAAAATGTGGAAGAAAGTAACTACACTTTCACAGAGGATCACCTGCCTTTCTTTTTGCCCCCTAAAACAATACTACTTTCTCAAATTTGTCTTTCCTGAAGATCTGAATTTAAACTCTACACTTTGAGGCTGCATCAAGACCTGAACTGCAGTCTTCCTTTTCTTTTCTCAATTGATAAACCATGACAGCAGAGGCTGTAGGTCTCTAAGGACACAGCAAAACTGGAAGTATCACAAAAGACATATTAAAATGACATATACATATAATAAAACACAAAGTTATTATTTCCTAAATAGATGTAGCATTCCCACAGACACAAGATTCTGGGGTTCTTATAATTAATTAGGAAAATGCAGAAAGAAAAAACACCTTGAAAACCCCAACAATAAACCACAGAAAATACTCAAGCCTTGCAAATTTCTTCTATCACTCCAAGCACAATCCCACAGACCTTCTTATGTTATCGCACACTGTTAGTAAAGTTTTCACAGAGTTGTCTACTGTTGACTATATTCTCCCAGAAGCAAAGATATTAACTTACAATTGGGATTCAAATTTAACCAGTGTGACACTCCTTGCCTATAGCACTTGTTAGATAGTAAGAAACTGTTTCTTTCCTCTCTATTCTAAATTCCATGTCTGTCATTTAAAAATAGTTAATACACAGAAGATAAGTACAGAAAATGTTACAGTAAAAGTTTTAAGCATCACAAGCATGTGAAAAGGGTCTACAGCTGCTGTACAGCCTGAAGCATTTTTAGACTTCTGTAAATCACTATTTTTACACCATAACTGAGATAGGAGTGAGTAGGCACACACTTACCCACTTCTGTCTCTCCTGCATTCTGATTTTAGTTGCTTGCTCTTGAGGATGGATTAGAACTGAATTTTCAGCTGCAACTGTCTTATCCAACGTTTTCACGGAGTCTAAAATACATGTTATTTAACTGTAATTGCAATCTTCCAAGTCTTTTTGCTCCTACACAAATTTTGCTGCAAGTATGTATTACATACCTCTGGCTTCACAAACTGTATTTTTCTGTTGCTCATAGTTCAGTTCCGAATTGCACAGTCTTCTCTCTTCACTAGCAACTGTGCCTGATTCAATAGTCTCAACTTCAATTTGAGTATCTTTTTCACTTTTTGATGTCCACTCCTCTTTTTGGCTTCTAATCTTGTTCAGCAATTTCTTTAAGGCAAGTTTTGTCTGAAGTTGGCGAGTTTTTGCTTCTTCATGATCTATAAAGAATATATTCTGTTGAGAGTTTTGGGTAATGTGTAGCTTTATGTCATAAAGCCAAAAAACCCTCTTTTTTTGGTTGTTTTTAATTGCTTGCACAATTGGACAAATAGCTTCATATTATGAAGTTCAACAGCTTAACAGTATTTTCTCTTATCTGCAAGAGAGAAGCAGTACTTTGTCTCTGCATTCTGGAAAAGGAGGGCTAAGTTAGGTATAGTATTCTACAGCCAGACTACTAAACATACTGTTGCAGAAATAAGTAGTACCATTCCCCTGCCACCCCCAACTAGATGTTGCTGCCTTCTCCTTTGTATTGGCACAACGCAACACAAAGAAATAGCCTGTGCCAACAAAGGGATGTGGTAGAAACACTTGGCCAGCAGCAAAGTTGACCAATGCACTTTGCGTTCACATCGTGTTCCCCTGTACGCGCCACAACAGTTCATGCACACATGTACCCACTGCAGCCTATTCACAACATGGAGCAACTCAATCACAAACCTGGACATAAAGGACATACAATAAGCTGATTTGCATACAAAGTCAAGCTTTAACTTTGAAATATTTCAAAACACAAAATGAAAACTGTTGACATTCCCATGCCAGCACCATCCAATGATTTACACTAATTATACAGGAACAATTCTGACTAACACTGTAGTTCTTACAATTAAGTTATTCTCAGTATACCAACAAACTGAAGAATATTAGAAAAACAAGTCACAATTTTTAAATTCATAATCATTAAAGCATTATCATCTGTGATAAACACTATAAACCACTGAATACTGAAATACTTCACAAGCTTCAAGGAATGCACTACAGCCACTTTAGTTAATACTAAATTTTTCTGATATATTAAAACTAAGAATCCTCTCTTCTATTATAAAGCCAGAAGTTTAAGTTAAATCTAAAGTTTAAAAGGCTTACCTTCTGATTTGCTGGGGACCTTCTCTTCTGGCTGAGTGTCACAGACAGATTCTGGTTGAGTATCACAAGCTGATTCTTGCTCCAAAGAGATATCAAGGTCATTATCTTGAGATCTATCAGAAGGGGCTGGCAGAGGCTGTGGTTCAAACTGCAAAATGAGGTCTTCTTTCATTTCTAATGAAAAGATCACAACATAAAACAACCAACTGGAATAAAATGCCAACAACATTGCAAATCCTTAGAAGTTCAAATAACAATTAGCTTCTTTCACAACAGTTAATTCAATTACCTTTTTTTTCTGAAACAGAAGATTCAAGATTGTTTAGATCATTGGTTATCTATTAACTCAAAAATTCTACAGGCTTTTCCACCAGAATATGCTACACCTTTCAAAATAAAGGTGTTTGTGATAAAAGGATCATCTTTACACAGAAAGCAGCACACAGGAATAATTACAGAAAGGAAGATCCCAATAGCTTTGTCAGGGAAAAGATACACTGTGTCCTGGCTGTTCACAGGGCTATTGCAGCACAGTCTGAGTGTGAAATCCTAAAAGACTAGTTAACAGGAGTTCTCCCATGATCTGAGGGGGTTACTGCCTGTAAGGGGTGTGGGACACATGGGAAGATCATCTTGAGCTTATTATATGCTTATTATAAATATTTAGGGAAGGAACCAAAGGCAGGGAAAGGACCAAGCTAGTCTGGGGAGGTACAAGTGTGAGGAAAAATAAGGGAATAGAAGGCCCCAGTCAGTACATGTGTCTGTCCCTACACTGTGCCTGGCAGTCTGCCATCTTCTCATTAAATCCATTTCTAGCTGTTTTGCAGGGCGAGAAGTCCTCTATTTTGTATGCATGTGTGCATATGGGTATATAAGGGCTTGTGTGGCCAGCTGGGTGTATGTGTACTGAAAGCCTGTTTGTGTGTGAGCCTACTGTGAATACACACACAGCCTTGCCACCAGCTGGGAACCAGCCAGCCTTGGAACTGGCAGCTGCAGCAGACTCTCCTCCACTGGGCTACTGGATTCAGCAGCCTCCATCAGATTACTTACTCTTGTCTTCACTATACATATCTTCAAATGCTAACTCCAACTCTCTCTGCCATTCCTCTTTTATTTCAATACGTTTGAATGGAGGCACAAAAAGCTGAGGTGGCATCTGCGCTACAATCCGCCTTCTGCGCATCCGATCCACATTCTGCATTTGCTCAAGTTCTTTCAGCAGCCTTTCCCTGTCCTTCAAACGTAAAGGATAACAAACTTTTAGTGTTCACACTCAAACAACCAGATGTCAGGACTGATAAAACACTTCCGCTTGGTTACTAAGAAGTTAATTTAATCCTTAATTTAAAATTATCTTTATTTTAGGGAGAAAGTACTTCCTCAGAAGAAGGCTGTATCTGACCTTTAAACACACGTATCAAGTAAAAGCAGGAACCTTTAGCTATCTCCAGCCTCCAAAAGTACTTGTGAAGGTAACACAACGATAAAACAAATTTCAAAGCATGTCTCTGAGTACAAAGACCTTTCTCAGCAGTTCAGTTTTTACTTCTTAAAGGAAATAATTTCAGTAATTCCGGACTTTTACACTAATGGAACATCAATATAAGTAAACAAATTTTTAAAAGCTTTCCGAAAATAAAACCAAACTGTTGCCTTCTTAATAATAAACTATTATTTTCCCCAAAAAGCACAGAATAACCATCTCCAGATAAAGCTGATGTGGCAAAGCAGAACTCATCAGCTATTAAAAAAAGTTTAAATTGATTATTACCAACTGGCTAAGAGCTGTCAAGCATGAAGATAACAATAATTAAAGCATGTTCTTTCATTCTGCCCTTTTCCAGATAGCCTAACTAGGCAGTTTCATGGTGTTTTTAACATGTCTTGAAAACTCCATTTAGCCCATCAATTTGCCTCTTGTAATTTTAACACCTCTACAAATCTACATGCAGCTACTTAACACTGGTCATTCTGACATTAAAAACATGCAGAACTACTTCACCTACCTGAGCCAAATGGACCTTCTTCAAGGCATGACTGCCTCGGAATTGTGCCTTTTCAAGCTGCTCTCTTCTCTCCCTTTCTGTCTCCCTATGCAGTTCCTCCAAACGTTTTCCTTCTTCTTCAGCAGCTGACCGAGCATCTGGCTGACAGTCAATCAATAGTTTAGTGCATGAAGTTCTTTGTAATAGTTTCAAAGCATATATAAAAATAAAACAAATCCTGCAGCAAAAGCACTTTAAAAGAGATGCAGAATGCAATATGCACAGCCTGGAAGATTTATAGTTCTTGGTTACAAGCAGGACCAAACTAGCTTTTAGCCTTTGGAAAAAATACGTGTGCTTACACAAGTGTAGGTGTCAAAGTGCTCTAGTTTCAAGCTGTACTAGGGACAATTACCTGCATGATCTGTTATAAGAGAGTGGCTATTTTTCCTACACTACAAGGTAAAATCAGTAAGATGGTTGATATTACAGACTGACTACTTCTAACCTCGTGGATTTGTTTTAAACAAGGTGGGGAGGGAGCAGGAATCCAGAAGCATTAAATTCTCTTCTGGGAAACCAGAAACATCTGAAATGTTTTAAATAAGAAAAACCTTACTCACATAACAATCAAATTTTCTTAAGTGAGAAAAAAAGTCATTACACATAAATATGGCCACAAAAATTAACATTTTAGATTTTTCCATGACAAAGTTGAGCAAACTAGTGTCTCCTCTTGCTTTTTGTGTCTAGCCCTTCAAATGTTAGGAAAGCCTGAAACTGCATGAATGCAATGAAGAAAATACCTCCAAAACCAAATTTGAGTGCTGATCCAGAACAGGAACTCAGATTGTGGTCTCACACCACCAATAAGTAAGACTGTTGTTTGGTTCACTTTTAAATAGCCTTGCCTTAATTCAAAAATCGCTTCTAAAAGCTAAGCTCTTGCTCCATCTCTTGCTTTTCCATCTCCTCCCCATTATCTATTTTAACTTTGGCTTTTGTTTGAGTCCGTTGTAAACTTCAGCAAACTTTCCCATTTGGCATTGTTCTTTTTCCCAAATTAGACTTCTGACAGTTTGGCAAGCCAAAACCATTGACTGCATGAACAGATAAACACAAATACATTGTGTCATGGGTTCAGCAGCAGCAGTCATTTTTCTCCTCCTCAGTAGCTGGTGCAGCACTGTGTTTTTGACTTTCGGCCTGGGAACAGCGCTGATAACACCAGCGTTTATAGTTACGGTTTAGAATGTTTTGGTCTGACCAAGGATTTTCTGAGCCTCATGCTCTGCCAGGGAGGAGGGGAAGCTGAGAGGAAGCAGAGACAGGACAGCTGACCCAAACTGACCAAAGAAGTATTCCATACCACAGCACGTCATGCCCAGGATGTAAAAAAAGGAGGGCAGAGACCTGGAAGAGTGGGGGGTGCACTGCTTGGTTGGGCTGGGCATAGCTGGTGAGCTGCTGTATTCTTTCCTTGTATTTGCCTTGTCATTATTACTATTGGTGGTAGCAGTAGTGATTTATGTTATACCTTAGTTACTCAACTGTTCATATCTCAACCTGTGGGAGTTGCATTCTTTCGATTCTTCTCCCCATCCCCCCCCAGGACCAGGGAAAGAAAGAGGGGGATGTGAGTGAGCAAAACTGCTTGAGGGCCTTAAACCACGACACAATGTAAAACTGGTAGTACATGGCCAAAAAGAGAGAAAAAGCAGGGCTACTGTAACTATTAATTTAGCATAAGCCACAAAGCAGCATATTTGGGTGTCCAATGTTATGCCAGTCTGGTGAACTCACTTCCTTAGAGGTCTGTTCATGTGGGACTGTCATGTGTGATCTCACAAGCGATTGAGCACACAGAAGGTCTTACAAAGTTTCCCCATCTCAGATTCTGTTTAGTAAATTTTGACATGGTTGCTTTATACAACCTGTTCAAGAGGACTGAGCTGCTGATATCCAGACACTGTGTGCAATGTAAAGAAAGACCTATGGAAGGATGTATCACAAATACTTGGAGTTAATCACCTGCTCTCCATCCAATTCTCTGTCCACATACGGTTCAGAAATATGGTAACGTGTAACAGAAAAGTTATCAGCACTATAGGATTTCACTGCAGGAGCCTTCTTCACTGCAGAAGCCTTTTTCACTTCGAAATTCTAGGAAGGAAGTACAAATACAGCTGTATCAGAGAACAGTATCACTAGCAAAGCAAGTGAACAGAACATAAATGATCTGTAGCTTGAAATCAGTACTAAAAGAAAGCCACCCCCCCAAACTCTTTCCTGAATTCTCTTCTGAAAATATCTGTGTTTAAAAGCTTACATATATTTATTTAATAACTAATAAAAGACATCAGCACAAGGCAGATCCAGAGGGCTTATTAACTGTGAGCACCTAACTGCCTAATGCAAGCTCCTCCATAAAAATTGATATTCAATAGCTCTACCTTAATGTTCAAAACCATTACCTTACTTTAAAAGCTCTTGTGTTTGATGTACTAATACAAAGCCCATTTACAACAGTTGCCACACTCACCCCAAAACAGGGCAACCACAGAGCCACAATATAATTATACATAACAGCAAAATAACACTCCTCAAATACTGACTTTCTTTACAAAACTCAGAACTGTTCTGTCCAATTTATTAGTTGACCAGAGAAAAGCGCATTTTCTGTAACTTCATTGAAAAGTATCTACTCAGATAATACAAGGTTTTGTTGGTTTGGGTTTGTTTGTTTGCTTTTTAAAGTTCTGGTTACACTACCACTTTCCAACTCTTGTGCTAAAGTTTGAATACTGAGTAACCAGACCCTCTCTCTTTGGCTCAGCCTGAAGTTCTCTGGTAAGGTAGCTAGGTTAGGATGCAGTGTTATGTAGAACCTGCCTCTGTGCTTCTAACATCTTCACCATTTATTTTCTCTCAGCTTCCTCTTCCCTAGACTTTCTCCTTAAAAAGCATTCTTACATTAACTAAACCAGCAAGCTTCATAGCCTGAGGGGCTAGAAGCCAACATGACTTTAAACAAATGCATGCATACAAAGAGCAGCATTAAGTCTCAGGAATCTTAAACTTCTTTCTATGCATGAGGCATTCCAAATTTCAGCATTGATTATCTCTTGTTATTTTAGAAAGACTGTAGAGAGTCAAGTCTTCAAATTGAGAATTCTATGATATGTAACTAAGTCTTAGCCTTACCAGCAGACCATCAGTAGCTTATTTTATGGTTCTTACACAAATGCATGTAATTCTAGTAGGAAAGAAAAAAAGATACGTACAAATAAAAGCAAACAATCAAAATTTTAACTTTCATTTGTATAAAATGCTATTTAAAAATTACTAATGTGAGATGTGTAAATATGATCCGTGTCAATAAAAAGACTAATACAGAATTAAGTGATCTATTCCTTGTATGACC
>JASSUY010003731.1:0-22149 GCA_032466535.1 Forpus xanthops | reverse complement strand
CAGCCTTCCAGTATCTGAAGGGGGCCTATAGGGATGCTGGGGAGGTACTCTACATTAGGGACTGTAGAGACAGGACAAGGGGTAATGGGTTCAAACTTAAACAGGGGAAGTTTATATTGGATATAAGGAAGAAGTTCTTTACTGTAAGGGTGGTGAGTCACTGGAATGGGTAGTCCAGGGAAGTTGTGAGTGCTGCATCCCTGACGGTGTTCAAGGCCAGGTTGGACATAGCCTTGGGTGACATGGTTTACTGTGAGGTGTCCTTGCCCATTGCAGGGGGGTTGGAACTAAATGATTTTAAGGTCCTTTCCAACCCTAACTATTCTATGATTCTATGATTACCTGGAGTAGCATTCTGTTATGTCTGAGAAGTCTTTATTTTATTGGGAAAAAAATATATATTTTTTTTAACTTTCTGCATTCAGATACCAAGGTGATGACTGATGTAAGGGTTTTGAATAGAATAGCCTAGTATTATGAAATCTGCCATGTGGACAATATTTTTAATAGTCTCAAACTTTGGAAGTTTAAGACATGCTGTTTTATATAGGAATCATTTCCAGATATTAAAGAAAAGTGTTAGTTTTCTCAGAAATGTTCAAGTAAAGTTGGCTTTTATATAACTGTGAAAAAATGTGCTTCTATGTGCAGAAATCTTAAAGAAAAGTGCCATTTTATATGTCTTTCCCCCTAATATTCCTAAAATGGTATTTATTTTCTTAAAGAAAAGAGCCAATATGTCTGCCTTGGTCAGAAATATTTATTTGAAAGAACATTTTGAAAAGTAAATATCTTGATGGAGTCAATACATTGAATTAACTGAAGAAATACTGAGTTCAAATGTTAATAATAATGATTGTTATTATGTTAACAACAAAACTCTAAACAATATAGCTCTCATTAAAATTTAAATCCTGGTGAAAAGTTAGATCTTGTCAAGTGAGAAAAGACACCATGGTCTGTGCAAACTGTGAGAAAAAGCAATGCCCTGGGATTAATTTATTTATTATGCTATTCATCATTATTTGGATGTCCACATGCAATGGAATTCACAATTGATGAAAAAGTGAAGACGTTTGCAGCATGATTTTTTCATTTGAAGATTCATAATGGAAATGTACTTGTTTTTCATCAGTATCCAGATTTAAGCATTTGTCACTGATTCAGGGATTAGAAACAGTGCCATATGGTTTGAGTGGCCAATCACACAGCACAAATAACAATGAAAGCTGCTCAGAGTGAACATCTGGTGAACATTCTGAATCTGAAGATTATCCTGATTATTCTATGAATATTTATGAGCAAAAACATATTAATAATGAACTAGTCCATTAGTCCATAAACTGTTCACAGTGAAAAGAAATAATTGCATAAGCAATCAATATTATTTCAAGTGAGTAATTAAATCAGCTCAAATTCAACGTCCTTCTGGTTATAACCAGCCTTTTTCTCTGCTGGAATCTCCATCTCTCTGAATATGGAACCTGGAGGCAGTCTCTGCCAAGAAATTTTAAACTTTTCTTTAGTTTTTGTTATATATTGTATTCACAAACAGTGCATCACTAGAATAGAATTAGAAAAATTATTTCAGCGTGTTTACAGTATATCTCATAGTCTCAAGAATGTGCCAAACAGTTTAGAATAGCAAAATATAATTGTACACATGTTAAAATGTGCAATAAATTATGAAGTTATTGAATTCACATGAACTCAATATTTTGGAAATCCTGATTAGGCATACTTCTTACAAGATTTCCTTCCGTGCAGAAAACTTGAGAGATTAGAGAGACTCACTGACTATTGATAAAAGCTGTTTGATTATGACTTTGATGGATAGAGTATCGTAGTCTTCAAATTCCTTTTGAAGAATCATAGAATGGTTTGGTTTATATGAGACCTTAAAGATCATATGGTTCTAAACCCCTGCTATGGGCAGGGACGTTTTCCACTAGACCATCCTTCTCAAAGCCCTGTCCAACCTGGCCTTAAATGTTTCCAGGGATGGGGCATCTGCATCTGGGCAACTTGTTCCAATATTTTGCCATCTTCATCATAAAATATTTCTTCCTTACATCTAGTCTAAATCTAACCGTCTTTCAGTTTAAAGTCATTACCTCTCATCCTCTCCCTACACACCCTTGTAAAAAGTCCCTCTCTAGCTTTCTAATAGGCTCCCTTTGTGTACTGGAAGGCTTTAAGGGGTCTGCTGAGCCTCCTTTTCTCTGGGCTGGATCTCCAGGTCTCTCAGCCTGTCTCCATAGGCGAGGTGCGCCAGCCCTCAGATCATCTTGTGAGTCATATCCAGACTCACTCATACATGTCCATGTCTCTTTTATGCCAGGATTTGTGTCAGGGGACAGTACTCCACATGGGGTCAGGGTCTCACCAGAGATTTTAATTCTTAGTCAAACTGGTGAGAAATGCCACCATTGGTTTTACTGGGCTAGGATTTCAGCCTTGCTATTGTACCATCACCATGCAGACAATACATCTTCTTGGGCAAGGCATTGCAGCGAGGGTTAAGATTTTTGTTTCATCTTGTCTCGATTGCATATCTCATGTAGGTCACTCCTCTCTCTATGTGGTTTGTTTTCCCTGTCACCTTCCTTTGTGCTGCTTGTTCGTCTCAGGCATGAAGGCTTTGGAACAGTGTTTCTCTTGCACATGACATCATCCCAAGGTTCAAAGTAATTGAAATATTTAGATTCTATTGCTATATGAATAATAGCAAGTAAAATGCTATTCTTTGGAGAAATCCAAGCTGGCCTGCTGAATGGATTAATCTAATTCTTTATAAGAACAAGGCGTATATTATTTAAGTATGTTTAATTTTTAACACTGGGTTTCAGCTGTTATTACAAGTCTATGCAAAAATGTATGTGTTCCGAATGTCTACAAAAATAAGTTTGTTTTCTTTAAAAATAATGAGTTTATACTAGTTATTTTTGGTTATGTTTCAGACCAAAATAACACTATAACTACCTGCAGAAAGTCTTGTGGCTCACACCACAGCAAGTTTTAAATCTCAGAGTCAATGGTGCAGTTTTCGTTTAGAAAAATAAATGAAAATAAAGAGCTTCCTAGATTTGTTTTCCCAGGCTAGGATAGAGGCATGACCAGCCTAAAGTAGTTTCTGCAGTCAAACACTTCTTTTGTTAGTAGAATAATATTGAAATCTGTCAAAACCACAGCATTTTTCTTCAAAAAGTTGCTCTTATTTTGTTCTGTCCACAGTGTGTTAAGCGGCAACAGCAACTCCATTTGAAAATTATATCTCTAGAAAAATTAATTGGGGGGAAAAGGTCTCCTGTAATTAATTCATATTCTACAAATGCAGTGCTGTCAATAAATTTCAATATGGTAAAATGTTTGGGAAATAAAATGTTTCTCATGCCAGTATTTCCAGAGTAACCATTGTCTCAGACTTTATTCCATACCTTCTGCCATTCTGGCAAAAAAATAAGAGAGTTAATGTGATCAAGGTGCCACTGAAGTAAATTTTAAATCAAAATTCTTCTTTGAGCTGGTAACAACAGCTCTGCTCTCTTTTTATGTAGATGTCTTTAAAAATCTAGACTTTATGATGATCCTCCAAGAAAATGGGAAATATATTTCATAGTTGTTTAAGAATAGTTTATTTTCTACTCTTTCATGCTGCACGTTAAGTCTCAGGGAACAGCAGTGCATAAAGTTCATACTTGATTTTTTCTTCCTGCTGAGGTTCTCTATTCTATTGTCAACAACATTACCACGTCACATCTACAAACTGCTGCAGGTGGTAATCTGGCTTTTCTTATCATTATTTTAAAGCACGTTGCTCCTTCCTGGACATTGTCAAATAAGCAATAAAAAGTTACAATAATTTCCATGGGAGTAGAACCTTGTTGCTAAAGGAACACAATGGTGCACTTTTTTTCTTCACTTTAAGGACCATTCAGAGCAGGTACTTTATAAGAGCAATATTCAGATGGGTCTTGGGTGAAAGGAGAGAATTTAAAAAGATTTTAATTGAATCTGAATGCCTTATAGAAGATAGACTCTAACCCTAGATTTCAGTATCCCTGGAAAGACCAAATTATTCCTAGTTGTAGTAAAAGTCTCATGTAAGGTACTGTGAAAGCCTGCCTTTTTAGTTATGAGATATTCAGCCAGCAGGTAAGTGGAAGAAAAATGATATATGTTGTATAAGACAGAGAATGAACTAGAAAAGCCTGAAATGGTGAACACAAAATTAAAGAGGATTAGACTTCATATCCACCAAGAGAAGAACTGCCTGAATCAGACAGATGCTGTTCAAGCTTTCTTTGTGCTTAGATTTATGTTGCAGCATAAGCAACAATAGAAATGGAGGAAATGACAGAATTATGGCTTCTGGCATCTGCTACTGTTTTTAGCCAAGCTCCCTAGCCAGTTTCACAAAAAAAGAATAGAAATTCCAAAAGATTCCTCTTGTCTTCCAAAAGCTATGAGGCAGGTAGAGAACAAAATATTCCTGTTAACCTGTGTTTATTACACATCAGCAGCCCACACAAGAAAGTTACATTAGAGCTCTCTGAAATATTTTAATGGATCATTTAGAATTTAGGGGGCACCAGAAAATTCAGTTCTGAGAAAAGAGAATGCAGGAAATGTGTTTGCTAGCACCAGCGTCCAGAGAATTACTTGGTTTTGTTGTATTGGTAACATTGCCTTGTGAGGGCAAATCTTTTACATTCTAATTTTTTGCCTCTGACTTGAGAATTTCACTTTGAGGTGAGTCCCTCTCTTCAGCTAGTCAAAGCAAGCTGCCATGTTAATCTCTACAGAGACCAAAAGAATTTCTGGTGATGGGCAAGCCACTTTAGGACCTGGGCTGCTCCTAAACTCTCTTTTCACAGGATCTGATAGTTAATAACCACCTGCTGTGTCCCCACTCAATAAATATCATTTCAAGTTAAGCAGATGTGGTTTTTCTGGCTAGTGATGGTGACAGAAATGAAGGTGATGTCAGGCCAGAAGTTCTACATGAAACCAGTGCTGCTTAGTGCTCCCAGGTAATTTTAAACATAAGGAAAACAAAAGACTATAAGGAAGCAGGAACATCCTATCCTACCCATCTTTGGGTGCTTCCAAAGACCAGAGGTCTTGCTTGGCAAGGGAGAAACAGGATAAAACCTCTCCTGGAGAGGATAGTCCGAGGCAAGAAGGTCTTTTCCCATTATGTCTGCTAAAAATGAGGTTTCACATGAACAGAAACCATTTATGATGGTGGGCTGAATGTGGCAAGTCAGTGACTAATAATATATCTAAGAGCAGAAACATTAACATCCTTAAAAAATCTCATCAACTTCATTTCTGCTAGTAATTTTTCATTTATTTTTGTAACGTTGGTTTTCATTTTGATTTGGTTTGAATAAATTTTTTTTTTTAACTTTCTTGGTTCAGTCCCAGATTATAAACTCTATTATTTGCTGAGCTCAATGGAACGTAGTTTATAAAGACAATCTAAGCAAGTTATAGGCCTGTTGGTCCAAAACAAAATATGTTTGCAGCCATTGCAGTATTTCACTTGGATAATGTCAAAACTGCAATATAAAAAATTAAATATGCATAGGAATATAATGCTAAAATTACAATCTAGGAGTTAAAATGAAATAATGGAAAAACTGTTGAAAGGCAAAATTTTGCCATAACAAAATATATTTCATTAACGGTTGAAGAGTTGGTGCTATTATTTTTTATTGCCTCCAATTATACACTGTCAAATTTAACACAACTCCCAAATGTTTCGTACTTGATAAAAACACAGTTTTTGCTGTAAGAAGAAACATGTTTTTTTTTTTTTAATACTACTGGAAGATTATAACTACAATACCATAATATTGACCTTCTGTGATCTGTGACAATCCCAGCAGTATTAAAAAAAGAATGAAGTGGGATTCAGTTTTTTTTTCTGTGCATCTAAGAAGGGAAGGGGAAATGAATACGTGTGAATATTTTACAGTGGCAAAAATCATTGGTGAAATTAAGTGGAAGTTGGCAACAGGAATATACTCTGAAGCAGATGGCCTGGGGCTGGGAGATTTGAGTGCCCTATTACAGGAAGAAGTGTGATTTCTTGCAGCCTTAATCTTCCTGGGGTCACCAACTGCACCTCTCCACACACCTCCTCAGAAGATGATGGGAACTGAGTAACTGGGCACCCACCTGTACTTTAAAGTGCTCTATCCACGACCAGACTGTGGTCCAGAACAAATGAGGTAGGAGAAACTGGGAGGTAGAAGGGAGGAAGTGGCCTTGAGGATCATACCCTATAATAAGAACAGATGTGTTATCCTGTACCACTTGGTCCAGGGATGAGGGTTTAGCCTATATGTTGTGGAAACAAGTGAGAAAGCTGGGAGCCTCAGTCTTCTGTCAAATTTATCTGAACTCATCCAACAGCTTCAAATTACTGGACTGGGAGAGAATGTGCTGGTGTTGTCTCTGAACAGAGACATACGTGCACACAGTAAAAGTTGAATGTAAAATAAATACAGAGAACAGTTTGTGATCACATTTTTAATTTGCTATGTGTTGCAATGACTGTCAACTGATGTTGTAAACTTAATGAGGTGTTAAAAGTCTTAAGACATGAACTTGCAACATGGAAATCCCAGCCATTTTCCCTTAGCTTTTCTAGGAAAGCAGATGGAGGTGATGAAGGCACTGAGCCCCTCTAAACGTACTTACCCAGGAAACTTAACCATAGGCGGTAGTCATGCAGCATTCAGTGAACTTCAGAAAGAAAAACCATATTTATCCTTGGGATCCCAAGCTCCCAAGCACTGCTTTGCCTTCTTTTTAGGGAATATATGGCACACAGATGTTAGAAATGACTGAGGAAATAAACTTGAGCTTTTTCTCACAGGGTATCTGGAGGTAGCATCTTCTCTAGAACAGCTCACCTAATGTGAGTGAGGAGAAGCTGAATCTGTCTTTGTGGATGTTGTGGATATGACTTCATTGACCAAGACTGGGAAAGGTTGACCTGGATTGCCAAGAATCACAGTTGGTGCAGAAACATCAATAAAGTTGTGTGGGAAGAGCCTGTCTCTTCCTATGTCAGCTTCAGTTGTGTCACTAAGGTGGTGGAGGTAAATAAGATTCACTAATGACTTAGAAAATAATGCAAAAAAATGGAAAACTTTTTGTAAATTACATTTGGCACTGATCTGTGAAAAAAAAAAAAAAAAAAACCACAAACAACTCTGTGAGCCTACAGAAACAAATGTACAGACAAAGGGATTTTGTTGTACAGGAAAACAGCCACACAACTGCAAGACTAGTAATGGGAGATAGAAAGCTGGAAATAAGAAAAGGCAAAAAAATGTGGCTCAGTTTCAATTGCATTGATTTGCTTACAAGACACCAGCATCTCAAATCTCTCCTTTGTATTAGATGATATTCAGACAGGAGTCTGGATGACTAGGCCTCCTCCTCTTTTTTTTGGGAGCAGACTCCTGCCCACTTACCTTTGTGGATGTGTGGAGACCCAGGAACTAGGATGCTCCAGGCTCTTAGTAGTCACTGTAGTAAAAGATTGGGTGGCCACGTGGATCTGAAGTACCCTTTTTGCACTGTTGCACGCCTGGGAAACAGCATGTGGCATCATGGCACAGCAGGCAGTCAGGCTTTTGGACCTTGTGTGGTAATGGAAAGACTGATGTGTATAAAGAGTGTACAGATGATTATTGTGCAGTCCTTAGTGATGTGAGGAAGGCAGTCATTACAGGGGATAGTGCTGGTCAAAACTGCAATGAAACAAGGCCAGAAGGCTCACGTTTGCTGCAGTAACATAGGCATGCAAAAGGTTTTTTGACACACTTGTCCCTAAGTGGGTTTTTCTGTCTTCCTCACTCCACCCTTCACTTCTTAAGTGCTGAGAGGAAAGATCATGTTGATTGTATACCTGTGTCCCATTAAAATTGTTTTTGGTCTAGTCTTGCATATGTTCCTATCAGCATAAAGTGCATTATCCAGCTCCATTAAGCCAACCCAATCACTAAGAAGGTGTACCTCCAAAGAGAAGATTTTTTTTTTCTCTTGCTTTTCTTGATTATAAAGTTTGACACTGGTTATAAACAGCACTATAAAATTGCTAATCCTGTGTGGTGACACAGCTGTTTTGACTGATCCCATAGAATCTATCGAAGACATCTAGACTTAGAATCGTGTAAGCATACAATCATAGAATGCTTTGAGGTGGAAAGGACCTTAAAGATCATCCAGTTCCAACCTGCCTGCCATGGGCAGGGACACATCCCACTGGATCAGGTTGCTCAAAGGCCCATCTAACCTGGCCTTGAGCACTGCCAGGGATGCAGCTTCCATGATTTCTTCGGGCAACCTGTGCCAGTGCCTCACCACTTTCACAGAGGTTGTGTATATATATATGTAGATGTGCACTTATGTGTACACACACTTGTGATTATCTTTTCAGATAAAGTCTTCCTGCATATTTTTAATTTGTAACTAAATACTTTAAGTTGCTTTTATGAAATGAAGTTCACAGAGCAGTAGCTGGAATACAGGCATTTCTACCTTTTATCTGTGGAACCTAACCAACTCAGGCTCACAGTATCCTGACACACTCCCATAGCCTGATGTTCTGGGGCAATATTTCCCCCAAAAGTAAAATGCTATGCTTGCATTTAGTTGCATGGGCCACCAGAAGCCTGTGTAGAAGAGAGTTTTCCAGTGGCTGAACATGACAATTAAACTCCGAGGTTCCCATGGGAGTTAGTGACGCACAGCTGACTGGAATTACAAACAACCTTTGAATAGAATGTCTTAGATGGAATGTATGACTAAATATGAATACCTTTGCATAAAAATAATCATCTTGTCTCAAGCCCAATCTTCTTGCTTTCAATCATTGCCAAGAAGTGAGATGCTTTGAGACCGCACACTGGCTTTGAAAGAATGCCTTTGACATTTGTTGGATTTGGTTTGGTCGGTGATCCTTTTAGTTATGAAAAAAGGAAGAAAGTTAAGAAGTGGAATGTCAAAAGCTCTGGGCAGCAAATGCAACTGAGGGGTTTTCTTAAATGCAGGCTGAAACCTGAAAACAAAGTTGGAATCAACATTTAACCCTCAGGGATTAAGTCAAACCATTTCTGTGCAATTTTGCTTCCAGCTAGTGTGATTGACACAGTCTTTCTGTTTATATTCTTTAGCTGAGCTTCTGGGATGCTGATCTTAGAGAAACCACTTAAACCACATTTCTCATCCGCTTGAGTTCTAACCAGTTCCTAGGATTAAATGACAGGTTTGTTTTCTACTAATTGCTCCTTTGCCTGTCATGTAATTTGTCCTATATACAGTACAAGTCCTTCAGTATTTGTCTAAAATCCTGTTTTCCTCTCTGTTAATCTATCTTATGTTTTTTCTCACCTTTCATTGTTTCAGAATGCATGCCTATTTGTCTGTCTTGGTTTGATGAGTGTTGCTCATTCAGTACTTTTTTTTATTAATGCATCTTTTCTCAAAGCCTCTTTATTATGTGGTATTTTAAAATATCATCTTTTGAATAAACTTTATTTGTAATATTTTACTTTTTGGCTCTCTTACACTCTTACCTTTTTCATTTGTAGATATTTATTTCCCTTGATTCAGTATTTCCCTTGATTACAGTTCAGTACATTTTCTGTTCCATGGACCTTCCTGTATTCCCCTTCTATATGCTCTTGCTTTTGGTCTCTTTCTTCAGTCATTCTATTTTTGCCTTTAAATTTCTCAATAAAGTCTCTTGGTCCTTCTGTCACTCTTTTCAGACTCCATTATGTTTAAGAGACCACTATTTTTCTGGTGCATTATAATAACGATAACTTAGTTCATCTTTATTTTGCAGCCACCGAAGAGATATTGTTCATCATGCAATAGCAAAACTAGAAAAGAAATCTTATAGATTTTATTGCAAAACAGAAGCAGAATATCAGAAAGATCCTCATTCCAGTCATGGTTTCATAGCAGTGTTTAGTCTCTTATCACCATCAGGACATGTACCACCTAATAGCTTTAGTCTGATATTTCTGTATTTTCTCAATGGTAAAGGCATGGAAAATGCTAAAAGAAAAAGTCTTCCCAGATTCTGTGGTAGGAAGTGAATAAAGAGAGTTTTTATTAATTGCCATCTGGTGCTTTGCTTGTAGTCTTGCTCTTGTTCCTTTGCCACAGAGAATAGTGGTGTTTGTCTGGCATATTCGGTCAGATAAGAGTATTCCTCTGGCTGAAGCATGAAAAGTCTGTACCGTTGCCAATGAAAATCATTGGTTATTGTAAAACATATATTTGTGGGCCAACATTCTGCTCTGATTTCAGACAGGTAAAGTCTGTGTTCCTGCAAGTCAAATGACAAGTAATCTGTGCTTCCACAAGGAGGTTGCATTATGATCCCCCTGTGTTTACAGGAGTTTTGGGCAAAATATTTGGGACTAATCCTGGAACAAATCTGCAGAAACCAACCAAGCTGTTTGAGATACACATCAGAACAGGTAAGGAATAGAAACTTCCCATTTTTCCAGATCTCAAAAACAATCTTGCCCTCCTTTGTATTGGTATTACACCACTTCTTAGTTGTAAACCCAAATTATATTAAGTTCCTTCAATAGTTTTGGTTTGGGCTTTCCATTTTTCACATCCTTAGTTTGAAATATTTTTCTAATATATTCATATTTATTTCCAGGCATTCAGCCTACTTTTATTCTGGCTTTTGCATCTTTTTTTCCTTCTCTGTTTTAGTCCAATGTAAACGATTCCCTTTCAGCACACACAGTACCCTGCCATTTATTTAATATTGAAAGAAAGCAAGAAAACAGTTTTCACATGCAATTTCTAGGACATCTCCAATTTTGTGGCATGTCTTGACGGGTCCCTAGTTAAAGACCAGTCATGGTCATTGGCAAAATAAGTTAGTGTGTGTGGCTAATAGAACTTGTCTACAGATTAAAACACTTCAGTCTAATCATAGTCATATTTTAAGTTACTTACTAACAGGTTTTTATGTACTATTTAATTGTGTTTGAAAACAAGAGGTGCAATGTTGCATTCAAGTAGTTTTATAGTCAACTTTTACTTTACCTAAATTTGCTATTCCAGGTATGGGGTCAGCCTGCCTCTTTGGAAATCACCAACACAGAAAAAAATGCCAAAGGAAAAGAAAGCTCTTTTGATGTTATTTGTTTCCAAGAAAGAAAAGTACATTGTTTGCTAGAAATGCCTATACTCCTTTTCATGGTCAATCTAAGTTTTACAGCCTGGTGTTGGATACTTCTCTGGGTTTTTTGGGGATTTTGCCTTTTTGCTCGTAAAAATGTATAGATGGCTTATTTGTTAGGGCAAATTAGCTGCTGCTGTGCAGTGTGGGTAATTGCACTAAAGCCAGTGGGTTTCTCAAACTAATGTCAGGAAGATTATTCTGTTTTTATATATCATCCATTGCAGTGGGGCCCTGGCCCACAGATATGGTTCTGAGGCTCTGTAATAAAACACAAATATAATAGTTAGTAATGCTTTGGCTCCTTGGGTGGAACATCTGTCTGACCTGCACTGTATCCGAATTCATCTTTCTTCTTTAGAGTAATACCAAGATTGGAACTCTGTCCCTATTTGTTGCAGAAGTAGGTTGTACCAACGTATTTTCTTGAGGGGTTAAAGCCTTTAGTACCAAGAAAGAATTCTATTTTCAGAGTTCTCCTTATTGTATTATGTGAAAATAACACATGAAGTTTCTAGGGTCCCAATCCCTCCTTAAGCTGGATTTGCAAGGTGAGTATTTAGGTATCTATTCATCTGCAGGGGTTCAGAAGTGAAAGCTCGGTATGCCAGCTCTGTCTGAAGTGCTTCAGGGGGATTTTGGCATCCCAGCTGTGATCTGAGCCTACATGAGACAGAATATAGAGTTCTGGCTGGGTAGGAATAAAATGGAAAACACTCAAGAGAAGAAATGATGTTTATACTTTGCCCCTGTTTTTTTCAACTTATCCAAAAGGTCAGAAAATTTATATCCTACATGCAGAGTATTTAATGAGTCAGCAGTCACTTCCAGGATGTGGCTGACAGAAGAGTCTATCTATTGTACATTTGCTAAGCAGGAGAAGCACTCCCTTGGCAGGCAGGAGCCTGAAAGGATTCAAAGATGCTGTGATACTCAAGAGAGTACCCTGCTCCCAAGGGCAGATCCCAACCCCTCCCTGGAACATCTGGAGTTGTGAGGATGATCTGACCTCTCCCCTCTTTATGGAACTGGGCCAGTGTTGAGGCAGAGCAGGTCCTTCTCCCACAGGTCCTCCTGCATTAGCAGGAGGGTGTGGTTAATTAAATTAATGAAAAGGTAAACAGCATCAACTGACAGGAATGGTAACATCTCTTCCCAGCTCCCTGCTCCCTCCACCTTGGTAAGCATACCCTCTGGCTCTGTAAATAATGTGTTCGTGAAGGACTGAGGTGTGGGTTTAGATCCTAGTTACAGATATCTCACAGCACTAATTAAAGGTTAGAAATGTAGTCTTCCTTCTTCCCCTGTTGTGTTGGTGAGCTCTGGCACCACTGCCAGACTTGGCTCAGCAGGAAGAGTACTGGTTTGTGATGCTGCCTTGCATTTCTTTGTCCTGAAACGATGCTCAGAATTGTCAGGACAAGGGCACATCTGGAGACTCGCCAGCATATAACTTCAAATGCTCAATGTATGCTTGTGTCAAAGAAACAGATATATAGTTATCTACTAGGGCCACAAAAAGCTGTGTAATGCTTTTGCGCATGGACAGTTTTAGCATGAGTAGCTAACATTCTAAAGTCAGGTCATAGCTCTCCTCCTTAAATCCTTCTGTGCTGACTTTTTTTTCCGAAGGATCTCAAGCCTGGCTCACAGACTTCTCGGTGTTCTTGGAAATCTGGCTATGGGTATTTCCTGTGAGTTCCTAACTGTAAGACTCCTACCACATGGATATTTAAATTCTGGAGATTTTTATGAGTCCTGTCAAATTTCTCCATTCTTCTCCTCCTTCCTGCCTCTTATTTTGGTAGGTAAAGCAATTTTTTTATCTGAGGAACTCAAAATGTTTTTGAATCTTTCTTGCGTTATATTTCCTTCTCTAGACTCCACTAGAGCTGCTCAAATGTACTGACAGTGTCTGTAGGATTGCTTTTCTCCATTTTAATATGTTTAGCAGACCAAAGACTTTAGCTGTTATGTCAGTTTGCTGTGCCAGTGACTTTAATATTTTTAGCTCCTGGTATAAAGAATGTGTATGACTGAGGATGCTTAAGAAAGTTTGAGGCTGTCTTTGACTAGAGCACTGAAGACTGAAATTCCTATTTCAATACCTTATCTGAGAAGCAAGATAAACTTAATTCATCTGTATGCAACACCCCACAACCCCTTCCCCCTAGCAGGTGGTCAGAAACTTAAGAAAAGACTTGGCTGGGAATCTAAGGGAGTGTGTGTGTGTCCATGACTTGATGCTGGCTCAGGGAGGCAACAATTTTCCTGTGCTCCTTCTTCCATTCCCCTTTCTTATTCCTTCTCCCATCACAGCAATGTGATAAAGGTGTACTTTCAGAGAGATAATTCACTTTCTTTTTTTTGCTACTGCTGAGCACAGTGCAACCGAATGCCCCTCTGGGCATGAGTCTTGGGTCCTGGGACAAAGCTGTAGTATAGTACTTACTGACAGAGACAAACTGTTTCCTTGTTTTAAAAGCATTTGCTACAGTTGTTTCATGAAAGGTTACGTAAACAATTCATTGAAAGCAGCATAAACATGCTTAATAAACTATTAGCAAAGATGGTGGGGAAAGATGATGGTGGGAGAAAGGCAGTTCAGTTAGTGCTGCAACTGCATTTAATGTCTTCCTTAAAACAGCCTGAACATGAAACTCTTCAGTTTCTATTGCAGCAGAGAAGACCAGTTCATAGCATCATAGGGTAATGCAAGTGTGAACGACTATCAGGAGGTCCCTAGTGCAGCTTCCAGATCAAAACAGGGTCAGTTATAAAATTCTGAAAGGTGATGAAAGAAGGATCAAAGATAAAAGAACTGAGTGGAGTTCAGACATTCAGATAAAAGAATCAAGTCTCAATTAAAAAAAAAAAAAAAGAAAAAAAAATGCAAGGGTATAAACAGGGAAGCAACAAACTAGTTACTAATATATTGGCACAACAAGGTGTTATAGCTTCAAGAGGCCTTGATCCAAAGTCTGTTACAATCTGCTGAAAGATTTGCAGCAAAGTGACTGATCTATGGATTAGATCCACAGATTAATAGTTCATGGAAAGACAAAGGAGTGGCTTGTAGTGCAGTTTCACAATACGAATGCATTGGCAGGCTTGGTAGGTTTTCAGCAGCATTGCTACATGGTAGGGAGAATCTAATCTTGGTTCTCATTACAGGCATGTGGAAGGGCACAAAGCAGAGGTCTTTCCCCTGTCTGGGAGGGAAAAAGCCAGCTCTGAGTCTCTGTAGCTGTGGTGTGCATCACAGTCATTCTCTTCTGGGAAGTCCAGCAATTCTTTGAATTTCACAAGATTAGCCCATTCCTCCAGCCTGTCTAGCTCTGAATGGTAGCCCTGCTCGTGGGCATATTGCCTGGTCCCTCTATGCTAGTGTCAGCTGCAAACTTGATGAAATTGCACTCTGTTACCTCCTTCAGATTACTGATAAGAGTGTTAAAGAGGAGAAGTTCCAGTATAGACCCCTGCAATGCTGGCTTGTCACTGGCCATCAGGTAGAGTACAACCCATTAACCTCTAACCTGTGAAAACAATTGTCAAACCAGTTTTTCACTCACTTGTTTTTCCACCCATTGAGATCTTAATGTCATAACTCTGATACAAGATTATTTTGGGAGACAATGTTAAAAACCTTGTGGAACTCAAAGTAAACGATGATCAGTACCTTTCTCTCAGCTAGAAATCCAGGAAATTTATCATAGAAGGATAATAGATCAGTCAAGTGTGATTTACTTCTGGTAAATCCATGCTGGCAATCTGCTTTTGCTTCTCCATGTGCCCACGACCAGTATTTTGTCTGGATCAAGTTTTTGTCTGTAATCTCTGACTTGGTCCTCATACTGTGCTGTTAGCAGCTCTCCTCTCTGAACTCTTTCATTAGCACAAAGGCCTGGGAGAACTTGTTGGGCTATGACATCTTTATACCCCATCAAATAAGGTATTAAGTACATCAACTTATCTGTTATCTCTTAACCACTGCTCTGTTTAGCAGCCACTTCACATTTACCTTTGTTTAGCCTTTTACTACTAATTTGGTCACAGAAGCTCTTTCTGTTGCCCTTAACATTCCTTGAAAGTTTTGACTCCAGTTGACTTTTGACTTTTGTGACACCATCTCTGCGTGCCCTATGTGACAATGTATCAAATTCCTCCTTGATATCCTGGCCCTATTTTCCCTTTATGTTGCCTTTTTGCATTGGAGCTGTCATGACTCTCCTTCTAAGTCTTATCCTGGTAAGTCTGCTTGGTTTCCTCAGGGTTGTGATGAACTGCTCTTTAAAGACTTGCTGGCATCTCTGATCAACTCATCCTTTTTAGTGAATCTAACTGTGCATTACCCGTAGTTGTCCGTTTTGTATCCCAGCCAAGAAGTTATCTTCTTCCACAAACTCCACTGTATCATCTTTCCAGCAGTTGTCAGGAAGGTTAAATTTCCCTTTGAGATCCACAGTCTGTGATCCAGAGATTTCCATACAATTAAATTACTGCAACGATGGAAATGCAATGCTGACTAATGAGACGTTAGTGCAGATTGCTTTGGGTATAAAACTGTAAATAATTAATTTTAGGATCATAGGATCCTTGAAGTTCAAGTACAAAAAGACTTCAGGTACCATTGCCTCCGTCAAGGGCACCTGTGAAATCAGACCAGGCTGTTCAGATCTTTATTCATACCAGTTTTGAAAACCTCCAATGGTGAAGAGTGCACAGCATCTTTGGGAAATCTATTCCCATACTTGGCTGTCCTCACCTTCTTATGGTTAAAAGTAAACAAGCAAAAAAAGAGAAGAAATAGATATGTTCATCATTTTGTGGGTGACAATTTAATGCACCCTCTAGCAAATATTCATAAACTTTTTTTGATAACTAAGAGATCATGAAAGAAATTATAAACCGTTCTGTGACACAGCAATTGAAAGACAAGTACGATTGTCTTCAACAAATTAGTCTTAATTTTAAGATGTTGTTTTAGTGTGTCAGCAGCTTCTTTTCACGGCTCCCTCCATCAGATCTGCAGTGAGTATTGTCATTGCAATGCTGCACTGTGTAGTAAGTATTAAGACATCTTTAAACTCAGCCTTATTTTGCTCCTATGGTTTGAGGTTACGTTGCCACAGACTGAGGGAGGCACAACATTGTAAAACAGAACATTATTTCCTACCATATCAAAAGCATATGTCTTATAGTTAGTGTCACCACAGAAATTTTGTAGAGTAACAGACTGATACTGCATTGCCATCATATGAGTACCAATTGCACTCTGACATAATCTTATATCCTCCTTTTCTCACCAGTGTTACAAGTCTAGTATTGTTATGCAGCCATTTGGGACATACTTTAGTAATGATGTAGGTTTCTAAAGACCATAACATGGATGATTCATGCAAAACTTTTTTCCTCTTTTTTTTTTTTCCTTATTTCTGGACAATTTCTGGCAAAACTTCTAAAACCAGCCACTGAAATAACATAAATATAGAGGATACTTTTCTATTTCTAGAGGTAAATGTACTTGAAATGGGGCTTTATTTTAGCACTTTAAGGACTGCCAGCATACAGTCATGTCCTACCATCTGGAGTCATACTCACTTGGAAAGCAAAGCAGCGTCCATTTGCAGTTGTGACTATTTGTGCTAGTGTCTACTTCCCTGTCGTGGTTTAAAGCTCTCATATTTGATTCCCCTCTCCCTCCCCAAGATGTTTTGGTTTTGTTTCTAACAATAGCTATTTTAGCTCCAAGAAAGGTATGCATTTCTACTAACAATAAGATCCAAGAAAAGACCTCACCCTGAAATGACTGAAAGTGCTCTGTGGAAGAAGCGAGGACCCTCCTTATAATGAGACTCTCTATTAAGACAAGAGAGGTTCAACAAGTCTGAGGGACAGGCTGAGCAGCTTCTTCCTCTGCCTGAGGAATTCACCCCTTTTAGTAGGGAATAGGTAAATGCTCTCCTTGGACTGGTGCAAACACATGACATACCCCTGCACCACTGAAAAACAATCAGACATGAAGTTCTGACTGGTTAATGAGGATATGCTGTAGCAGAGGAGCTTTCAAAAGGACTCAAGCTCTTTTTTCTATTTTCTTCAGCCTGCCCCTGCCTCTGCTCCTGAGCTTATCTTTTGGGAAGATGGGCCAAGTTGGAGAGGGCAAGTGGGAGAAGGCATTACACATTAATCCCAAGAGGTGCGCTGTGCCAGATGCTTTCCCTTGGACAATGTGTACCTGACTGAAGCTGTGCCATTTGTTTAGTGCTTCAGAGATCAGAGGCTACAATCTGCACCACTGTAACCAACAGTAAGAGAAGAGTGTCTGAGGTGTGTCAGCTGCATCTTTGTCCACCATTGAAGGAACTGGTGGGCAACGAAGGAGCTGAAGAAAGTCTGGCAGAGAACTGGAAACTTTGCCATCCTACAGTCCAGACAGATATCCCAAATATCCTGCTGTTGGCCTCTCTGAGAGGCTGGTGTTTTTGAACTTCTGAACTCTTCAAATGGAGAGGTGAACTGGGAAATATTTAAAACAGGGAGCTCCATCAGGCTTTCCCACATTCCAGCAGATACCTTTTTTTGGTGGGCAGTAAATGCCTTCGCTCTGTTTCTGTGTGGCTGTGTAACTGATTTTTTCACAGATATAAATAGGAAATGCAATGGCTCAAGCTTCCAGGTTATTTAAGTTCCTTCTATCAAAAATTAATCAGCACCCTGATTCTCAACTATCACGCTTTTCCATGTAGATTTTTTGTGAATATTGGCTAAAATATGATCTACTCCAATTTAGATTCTCACAAATAGGTTTTCACTGCAAACCTGGAGCTGAGCACAAATCCAGGACCTGCTCACCAATCCACCATCTGTTCTTTATTTAAGTTACTTCAAAAACAAATGCTTCTCCCATGTTGCCTGCAGTACAGAGCTGATTAGCATAAGTAAAATAAATCAGTTAATAAATTTTCAAGTACCATCAGGACATGCCTGTATAAATGTCATGGATTCAGCAGTAGCAGTTATTTTTCTCCTTCTTGGTAGCTGGTGTCGTGCTTTGTTTTTTGACTTTTGGCCTGGGAACAGTGCTGATAGCACCAATGTTTTCAGTTACTACTGGGTAATGTTTTGGTCTGACCCAGGACCTTCTAAGGCTCACTCTCTGCCAGGGAGGAGAGGAAGGTAGGAGGAAGCAGAGACAGGACACCTGACGCAAACTGACCAAAGAGGTATTCCATACCACAGCACGTCATGTCCGGGATGTGAAATGGGGAGCAGAGACCAGGAAGGGTAGGGGTTCGCTGCTGGGTCAGGCTGGGTATCGGGTGGTGAGCAGTTGTATTCTCTCTCCTTGTATTTCTCTTGTATTATTATTGGTGGTAGCAGTAGTGATAGTTACTAAACTGTTCTTTTCTCAACCTGTGGGAGTTTCATTCTTTCAATTCTCCTCCCTATCCCCCCAGGACCTGGGGGTAAGAAAGAGGGGGGAGTGAGTGGGCAAACTCTGTGGCTGAGAGGCTTAAACCACGACAGTAAATAATTCATGAGTACATACTCCTTCCAACAAAAAATTTTATTCAGTTTCTTGCTGTCCCTCCCCTTATTTATCTGTGGCACCTGGCACATCTCATACAACAGAGGTCTACTTTGTCACAAGTGTCAAAGTGCTGAACTAGTAATGAGCCGCTGCACTGCTAGTGAGATGCTTGCATTTTGCCTTCAGTTAATTTCAGTAGGAGCGTTGACCCCTTCAAGCACCCCAAAAGCAAGAAGCAGACCCCTTCAGAAGGCTATTTAGTTTCTAGGGAAGCCGAATTGTCATCTGATAACCCTAATTTTAATGTGATTTTTTTTTTAGAGAGAATCTGTGTTGACTTGAATCTTAATTTAGGATCCTTTGGTTAGATGAAATGAACCTTGGCTCTGGACCTGAGTATGCAAGCCTTTGAGGATTTGAGCCTAATCTCTTTGTAAAAGAGTAAAGTCAAATCTTTTCTATTTGCTTTTTAACGCCTAACAATTTTTTGGTGATATTTAAAAATAGTAATCTCTGATGACTCATTTGTAGCAGTTATTACTTGCCTCTAGTTTTCTTTTAACAGAGCTAGAGATAAGAGCAAAACTGGGTTATAATATTTTTATAATGCAATCTTGGTTTTTGTTGGATTTTTGTAAAACAAACAAATCCAAAAAGTCTGATGTCCCATTTAAACTTGAAATGCATATATTAATGGAATTAGGTACAAATCAGATTTTGACATCTTGAATTTATTAATATTTTTGTATTCCTTTTTACTTACTTAAGTGCCTTTTTGTCTAATTGTGTAGGACTGAAATGGTGAATTAATAATTACACAGAGACCTGGAGTATGGTACACAATTGCCCATTATCAGATAAGAAAACCAGTCCACAGAATGAGTATAGTTTTTGCGAGGAAATACTTGTTTTTACAGAAATGCCTGTTTTGACCTGCTGGTTTGGCAGATAACCATTCATTTAAAACAAAAGATAGATGAAACAGCTTCTCTTTAATCTTGCTCTAAGATCTAAACCAGCTGTTGCTATGGGAAATGTATTTCCCATGTAACTCTCCTGAATATTACATGGTGATCCTAATCCTTGCCTTATGCATACATTCAGAAAAGAGAAAGGTGATGGGGTTTTGGGTGTCCTTCACTTCCTTCTATCCTTCCCTCTGCTGCATTTGATCTGTTCAACCTTCAAATGTACTTCTTATTTCCATTGCATTTCACTCTATGAAACATAATACACCTTTTAATGAGCCGCTTTCTTGCTATCTTATGAATATTCAGATTACATTTGAAATTGCTAGGTAAAAAAAAAAGCAAGTTAAATACCAGTACCCACTTGGTTAAGCTGTCATGCTATTGTTATATTTCTACAGAAATGCCAGCCAAATTTCCCAGATGTGTTTTCCACATCTCTCACATAACATCAAAATAAAATCTTTGCATTGAAATAATGCATACAAATATACTGGTGTTTATCAGGGAAAAAAAATAAAACCACGCATGCTTTAAGTTCATCCAAAAGAAACTACATTAAAGATCCGGTGTGAGACAGAATTTTGGATGAGCTCTAAGCAACTTTTCATCAGCATGGTTCTCTGAAGAGAAACACTTTCCAGCATTGCTCCTCTTTATAAATGAGCTAACTTCAGACGTTACCAAGCACCCAAACAACTGGGCTGTTTCAGACTTGCAGTACATTAATAAATGATGATGTTCATGAAAGATATTGCAGACATTTTCCAGGGCTGTACAAAGCCTGAAAAAAGAGAAATCCAAAATAAGTCTCTAAGGTCTTTTATAATTTTTGGGGGAGCCAAGGACATACAAGCTTAATGTAGGAAGTCTACTATGAGTTGAAAGGTCACTGCTGACTGCCTGTGATCTTGGTGCTAGAGAAAGGGCAGATGTCCTCAGAGCATGCACACCGGCTGTCTGAACTGGCGGCCCTGTGTTTGTTTATTTGTTGTGGCAGTTTCTTCAACAGTAGCTCAGCAGAAGGTTGCTAAATGCAAATATAATTAGAAAGATCTCAAAATCCTACGCTGTAGAGTCTAAGCAGCAGAGGGAATGAGTAAGCAGATCCAGAGGAACAGGGTGTGTACTTCTTCAATGGACTTCTGTCAGAGAAGGTGATACAAATCCTCTCACTTTTTGTTAAAGGTCTCATCATGCAGCTTTGAGGAAGATTTCAGATCACTCATTATGTTTAATGAATAGAATTGTTTGTGTATGAAGTCATCAAAATGTTGTCACACCTCAGTTAATTACTGTAATAGGGCCTTTGTGGTGGAAATTAAGTATGAATGCATGAAGAAATCAAACAGCAGAAAGCAGGTATGTGTGCATGCGCATCTACTCTCTCAGCGCTACCTGTATTTTCCTGTCTTGCTCAGCGATATCTTTCTTTGTGCTGTAGCTCCCTGACCTCGGTGCCCTCAAGTGTGCAGAGACAGACAAACTCCTAAGGAGCAGGTATGTCTATAGGCTGATTTCACACATTTCTGATGACCACCAAGTGCCTTGAAGCTTCCGTGTGCCCTCCCAGCATGTTGTGAGGCTATGTGTTTTGCTGTATGGTCTGCAGCAACCATATCACAGGTTTCTCAGGAGATACTTTGGTATATTGTGGTGTTCTAGCAGGTTCTGGTATTGCTCTGACAAGCTTTAAGTGAGGATTTCAGTGGCCCTTTAAAGTGCTTTCACAGGCCTTTACTTCATCTTTCTCTAGGAGCCCAGCTACACAGCATGTCAGCGTTTTTGGTAGCTTTGGGTTCTTCCTCAATGACTCTATGCCCAACTGCAGAAATTAGAGCTAAAGTGTGGGTACACGTACCAGCAGCATTGCTGTGAAACAAAATATCAGTGTTTGTCAAACACTCATGCAATGGATGTGCAGAATGTGAGTTAGGCAGACATGATGAAATAGCTCAAGCTGTTGGACTGGCAACTGCGGCAGGTTCCAAGAATCCGGCTTATAGAGGGAACCAATATTCATATTCTTGCAGGTGGCATCTATTCTAAGTGTTGTACTTTCTGTTCACTCCAATTTTGCAGATGATCAAATAATGAAGATTTTAAAAGGCAGAAGAGAGAATATATCATCAATTATATAGCATGTATGAAATAGAGGTATTTTCAAGTTGTTGACATGATTCTCTGAAGAGGATACGAAGATCTTTGCTTTACACTTGTTCAGGACATTATTTGTGGAGTCATTAAAGGAAGAAAAGTTTTAGACCGAGGGATAAATAAAAAGCATATAATATAAATTCTTTCATGAAGTTGACTGTCCAGAAAACAGTCCACTGTCATGGGTTCAGCAGCAGCAGTCATTTTTCCCCTTTAAGTAGTAGCTGGTGTAGCACTGTGTTTTGGATTTTTGG